>JAJONR010000010.1:0-209718 GCA_029582245.1 Solanum etuberosum
TCGGTTAGATAATGGACGACGATAAACCATCGCCCAGTTCGGACAGGTCTACAGCTTAGACCTACGGTCCATAAGAGTTTCTATGCCCCGTACTGGTCAATCATAAAACTGATTGTGGGACTTTTAATTTGGCTAACACGAGTCCTTGATAAGTGGGTATTTTTACCAACTTATCTTATCTTTAAGCTTGTATTTTTTGCTTGTTTAGATGAGAATTGGTACTTTAAATGTGGTTTTCTTCATATTTTTAAGAAAATGAAGTGAAGAGTGGATTTAGAAGATATTTTAAGAAACAAACAAAATCTGAGGCAAAAAGAGGACAAAAAGATAGAAAATAGACTTGCATGAGTTTAGTCATTAACGGGTCTAGATCGCGGTCAACTGAAGACCTGACCCTGGCGATCCCATGGTCAATAGTTGTGACTGCGTAATTTAGAAATTCAACCCATCGCAAATGCGTGGGTTAGTTGTCATGAACACGAAAAGTAAGTGGAAGACTCCTTGACAAAATCAAAAATTCACCATTTTGATCCCAAAATACAATTTTATACTCATGCACAACCTTTTAATCGCTTATATTTTTGACAACAGAAAAATTCTTTATTGTAATAGAGTTTTTAACATGGATAGAAAGTTCCCTTACAATTCACATTTGGGTTTGAAGATTCAAAGCTTCATTTTAGTAAATTTTACTCTTTATTCATTTCCTTGCTTTGTATTTCTTGAAATATGGGTGTGATTGATCATTCGAGATTTGGAGTTTTGTGCTCGAGATACACAAATCTATTGGGTGGTTGATTTTATTCTTTTGCTTTTGTTATTGATTGAATGCTTCTCATTTATTAAATGAGTGTTTGAATATCTAATCAATTTCATGCTTAAATTACTTTTTAAAGGAATTGATCACTACTTGGACTTGCTAATTTAATTAGATTGAGTTTTAGAGAATCAATTCAGGTTGGGAAAAGTTGATTAGTGCATATTGAGGTATAGCATCTAATATATAGGAAGATAGCTTGAGTAAGTGATTCCTGGTAGTGCTTATAATTGGATTTATTATTTTGGTACTTAGCTAGATTGGAGAGAACTATTTGAGATATATTTCTCTATGTTCGAGAGAAATATGTCGATAATTGTCATTCCAAGGTATATATGATTTTATCCATGATTGAGTTGCATGAGATTGAGGTACAATGGATCGTTTGTGTGTGAATTTAGCTTTCCACTCTGTAATTCCCCTTGATTCCTTTTTTGAAAATATCATTGTCCCCATCTTTAGATTGTACTAAAATCATCTCCTTATTATAATTTTATATTTTTCATTTAGATTCAAACTAGTAGCTTATAAATCTTTGGCTTTTCACTTGTCGATATATTAATCCTTGTTAGATTCAACCCAACCTAATAGGTTGGGTTATTAAATTGCTAACGACTGCTTACTTGTTTAATCATTTTGCAAGTAATTTGAGCATTATAAAAAATGGCACCGCCATTTGAGAACAATTAAGCGTATTGAATTGATTTAGAATTTATAGTTTACTTGTTTCTTTCTATATTGTGAATATTTGTTTTTACTTTCTTTTTGTTATGTTTCTATGGCTTCTTGTGATAAAGAAATGATTGGGGGTTGTAAGCCCTATGTTGATGACCCATGGCCTTGTGGTAGAGGACTTCATGTTTGTAAAAGTTATGTAGAAACCTCTCTAGATGAAAAGATGTGTGAAGAAAAAGGCATGGTGAGTCAAATATGGCTTGTTTTGTTGGCTTAAAATCTTGAACAAGGTGAGAGGCTACAACATCTAGTATTCCAAATGTGGGGTGATCTCTACAATTTGCACTTAATTTTGAGTTGTAAGAGGATGCAACTTGATTATAAAATTACAACCTTTGAGGCCAATGTGAGAACAAAAGTTGGGGTATGTGTTACTCCTTTTCAAATGGCTTAAAAGAGTGAAGTGGGGTTAGAGTCTCATAAAAAATGGGTTTTGGTTAACCTATATGAAATCTTGGGTCTTTTTAAGTCTTCGAAGTGGAGAGATCAAGTTAGTCGCTTGGTATTCTCATGTTGTCCCAATGCATTTCAATGAAATATTGATTTTAAGTTGGGGAGAAGGTTCATTACCTCATAATGGAAACATTAAGGACGTTGTTGCAACCAGCGTCGTGTCGTGATGTTAAATTATGCGCTTGATGGGAGGTAACCCATTAGTTTCAAAAAAAAATTATTGATAGTTAAATTTTGAGTTTTTAGATTTTGAGATTAGATTTAGAATATGTTTTTGACTAACCTTCATGATTTCAAAGTTTTTGTGATTCTTTAGGTAGGTTTGGAAGCAAAAAGTTGATTTGTAGTAGTAAGAACGAGTGAGTGGATGATTCCACCAAGTTAATAAAATGTTTTGGTTCACAGTTATCACAATTAAACTAGAATTATAGAAATCTCAAGAATTAACAAGTAATCTAGGGGTACGGGGATTGGAAATAAATGTCACATAGGGGTAATTGTGCTGCTCTATAATGATGAACATTCATGAATAGGCTAAGTCATCTTCAATGACGCTAATCATCTTTCGATATCAAAGCATACTTGCATAGAATCTCCTTTCGGTCTCATCTATTTGACAATCTAAACAACCAAAAATCTTACTCTATTCTCTCTTTCAATGAAGAAAAAGGGCAAATAGATCTAACCTATAATCTCTATTTTCAAGAAAATTATAGACATCAAACCTAAATTGCTAGTATTGGACTAATTACCCACTCCAATATATCTCTTTCGAGCATCGACAAGAGATCACAAGTAGGAATTTAGTTTGCAATCTTAATCCATAAATTAACCCCAAGCCAATTCGCCCAAATTCATTTATGAAAAGAAATAAAACAGAGCATAGCACAATAGCCACTACATTAAATCAACACCCAACCCCATAATTATACTACTAGATCTTGGGGTTTTAGCCACCCATCACAAAAAGTAAAGAGATTCAACAATCCATGGAAGCAACCATGGATAACATGAAATCAATAAATTAAGAGTAAATCCATTTTTGATTCAACTTCGGTTTGTCAAATTCAAGAGCAAAAGTTGAAAAATCCCAAAAGCTAGAAAGTGTTCTTCATAAGGGGAAGTTTCTCTCTCTAAATTCAAACTTATTCAAAATTCTTCTTATTTTTAGAACTCTTTTCTTTCAGTCTCCTTTGGGCTTTTTATAGTTTCCCAAAATTAGGCCCAAAAACTTAATCCACGTTTCGTTCAGCGACATTAGTCGGGCTGGTTGAGCTTGTTCGGCTAATTGCATCTTGTCCTTCAGCTCACCTTCTCATGCTTTAGGCTTCAAGTGTTTAAACCTTAGTCGGCGAACTCATTTGAGTCTGCCTTTCACATTTGGTGAATCACCGAGTACCACCTTGGTTCTCTTTTTGAGCATTCAAGTTTTCTACTTGCATTGTCATTTTTGGTGATGATCGGCACGCTCACCTTTCTCATTCGGTGCATCGCCTTCTCTTTTGGAGTTCTCCGGCCTCTCTCGATAGACATAAGTGTTGTGCACTGTCATTTTGGGTAAGCTCATGCTCACTAGGCGATTTGCCTTTCTCTTTTGGCGATCAACAATGTATAGTTTGCACTTATTTTTGCATTTTTTCCATTCTTTCAAACATCAATACTTGCCTTGACTATTAGCTTTCATAGCTGCAAATCATCAACATATCATAAGATTAGGACAAATTTAGGCATTGAAGACACTAATTATTGAGCTAAATAGACCTCAAATGAGTGCAAATCTACCACTCATCACTCCTCACAAAAAATACTACTAAGGAGAAAGGCATACTTTTGGAAAGTCTTCAAGAATTCATGACCAAATTTTATGGGAATTTGGAGGCGAGTGGATGGTTATGCTTTGTTTTTGAGTGATGAGTGGTAGATTTGCACTTATTTAAGGTCCATTGAGCTCAATATTTAGTTTTTTATATGGCTAATTATGTCATATTCTGATAGAATATCTATGATTTGCAGCTATGAAGGCAATTGGATAAGGCAAGGACTGATGTTTGAAAGAATGGCAAAAAATACAAAAAGAAGTTCAAAGTAAACATCGTTGATCACCTAACAAGAAGGGTGGATTGCCAGCTAAGCATGACATTACCCAAATTGATAGTGCATAGCACTTGTGTCTATGAAAGCAGGTCGGCCGACTCCAGTAGAGATGACGCTGCGCAGAATGAGAATGGCGGTCCTGATGTACATTGCCCAAAGCGATTACAAGTAAACCCACTTTGGATTCAACTTTAATTTATTAAGTTCAAACACCAAGTTGTAAAACCGCAAAAACTAGAAAAGTGTTCTTCAAAGGTAAAGTGTTCTCTCTAAAATTGTCTCTCAAAATTTGTATCTCAAAATCTCTATATTTTCTCTCTCCTTTGGGATATTTATACTTTCCCAAAATCCACTACGCGACTGACTTGGTGATATAAGTTGGGTTCACCGAAACATATTCGGTGAATCACCCTTTTCTCCACAGCCCACCTTATGATGCTCTAGGCTTCAAGTGTTTGGAATTCAGTTGGCGAATTCGATTAAGTAAACCTTTCATGTTGAATACCAACTTGGTTCACCTTTCAAGAATTCAATCTTTGATTTTCACAATGTCGCTTTGGAAGATCTGCATTAGGACCGCCATTCTCATTCGACACATCTCCGTCTCTACTGGAGTCCTCCAACCTACTTTGATAGACACAAGTGCTATGGACTTTCAATTTGGGCAAGATCGTGCTCATTTGGTGATCCACCTTTCTTGTTAGGCGATCAACAATGTTTACTTTGCACTTGTTTTTGTATTTTTGGCCAGTCATTCAAACATCACTCCTTGCCTTATCGAATTGCCTTCATAGTTAGAAATCATCAACATTCTATCAGAATAGGACATAATTAGGAATTGAGGACACTAAAATGGACCTTAAATGAGTGCAAATCTACGACTCATCATTGATCCTATCAAGGCTAATCATACATTGGTGTGCCAGTTCTATGCAAACGCCGTAAAAACTAGCTTTGCCGATGAGTTGGTAGTCACACTACAGGGCAAGCAAGTTGGTTTTGACCCTACCAGGATCAATACATACTACGGCCATCCCAATGTCAATAATTATATTCCCAAAGAAATAGCACGGGAAGAAGGGAAGGAGTGGTTTGTGAGGCCCCTTCATGATGGCTATAAGCCAAAATGGACTGAGAACAACCACCGGATTGATTCTTCCGAGTTCACCACTGAGGCCAAGACTTAGATTTTATCATATGCAGTCGAGTCGTCCCTTCTAGGAATGAGACTGATGTGTCTCCAAACAGAGCTATCTTTATTAGTGCTATTTTGTAGGGACTTCCTATTGATGTTGGTTAGATCATTGTACAACACATACAAAAAGTAGTCATTAAAGGTACAAAGAGTCTATCTTTTCCTTCTTTGATCACTTACTTGTGTCAGACAAATGGTGTGGGCCAAGAGGAGGGAGATAGTATGAGAGATCCTGAGAAGCCAATTCATCCACTCAAGAAGAAGGGTCCAGGACATGTGATGAAGAAAAAAATGATTGATGAGTGTCAACCGCAATTCGGTAAATTCACCGAGAGTAGTGCTTCACTAGGTCTTGACTCCTCCTCCACTTCGGCTAGGCTACCACTGAGTGGACCTGCTGCACTAGTCCAAATCTTAGGACACCTATATGGCATAGATGCACGAGTCCACTCATAGATTCACGAGTTGGTACAACACTTCCCAATGTCCCTAGAGAGATCTCTTCGGCCTAAAGTACTATTTATTCCACCTTGTCCAGTTGGAAAGGATGGAAAAAATGGAGAGGAGGATAAAAAAGATGAAGGATCAAGAAAAGAATAACAATATACTTCTAAACAAGATAATGGACACGCTCCGGATGTTTTATGGGTTAGGTGATGATGTTGATGATGTCCTTTTAGACCTCGATACCTCCACTTTTGAGTGAGATAATTTTAGGGATCCCTCATACTCTCTTTAGTTGTTTGTACTATGAGGATATAGTTAGATTTTCATTTGATGATGTCGCCCTTGTTGGGTTTATTTTGCTTTGGATTTTATTCTGCCCTTGTCGGGCTTGTTTTGATTTGTGATGGATTGGTTTGGGATTTTGTGGATTGTGTGCCCTTGTCGAGCTTCTATTGATATTATGTTGGATTAGTCAACTTTATTTTTATTTCTTGTAGTTGTTTATTTTGTTTTGTACCTTCTTTGTTTTTGGTTTTGATGTGGAGATGTTAAGTGACGATGTCCAATGATTGATAGAGTGACAACTTTCTTAAGGGAAAATAATACATTATTTGTGAGTGTATTGATGGGATGTTTGTGTGGTGAAGTGTGAGTAGCCATGTCTCAAGGAGATGCATTAATTTTCTCAATGATTAATTGGGTGACATCTTTCTTAAGGGAAAATCGTCATCTTTTTGGGAAGATATGACTTGGTTGGTACAATCAATATAGTTGTTCATTGTGAAAAATTTGAGCATACCTCTCCGATTTTAATGAATGTTGTGAATGAATGATTTTGTGACAACTCTTGTGACTATTTTTGTGACTTTTAACTCGTTAGTGGTTTAAATTCTTGATTTCATTTGAGATTGAACAGGAAAGAAAAATTTGAAACATCTTGATTGATTTACATGTCATGTGTGGTGAGTTGCTGAATAATTCTTTGTGTTTACTTGAGCTAGCTAGAACTTTTCCGGTTAGTATTTCAACATTAGTCTTAATTGAGTTTTTTGGACAAATGACCTTAGGTATTCTTTGTGTTTGTTTTTGAAGTTCACTTGACCTAAAAATTCCAACGTTGCTTAAATGTATCCCTAGTTGTCCCATTTGAGCTTTTTACCATTTTCTTTGGAAACCTCATTAAAGTCTTATCCATTTTAATAATAATCCTATTTTTTACCCTTTTCTTCTTGAACATGAGAATTAAGAAAGTTGAGGCTAAAATCCTAAGTTTCAGGGTGTTGTTGGAAAACTATAGAGGAGATGCTTATCATATGAGAGTTTGATTTTGAGCAGTCTTAAAAAATGAAAGAAGAAAAAAGTTTTGAAGGAAGAAAAGTCTTGAAAAATAAAGGAATAAAATTAATAAAAGAAATTTGACTTCCAAGGTATAAAATTGTTGTATGCAGGGCATCTTGATGTGAAATGAGAAAAAGTGTGCATTGGTTTGAAAAATAAAGAAAAGTGGTGAAGTTGAAAAAATGAAGAAGTGTTGTGTGTAGTGTTCAAGGAGGGTGTAGTCACTTTTTACCCAAATGTTATCCTAACCTTTCCTAAGCCTACATTTCAAGCTTGATAAAGTCCTTAATAATCTCCAACTAGATGAATTTGAGTCAATAATGATTGAAAATAAGGGCAGGCCTATGGTGTGGTATTTGTGTTCATGAGATGTTTCTTTGTGAGTGTTAGTCCCTTGTTTTGTCAATACTTTGTGAGTGCTTTGGGACATTTCCTTTCTTGTGAGGGCATGTTAATTGAGATAGTAGTGATTATGAAAAATTTAATTGAGTCAAATGAGCATGTTAAAAAACTAATGACGTTGAGCCACGTCTTGACTTTGAGTTGTTGTCACTTAATTATTCTTCGTTTTTGAAAATATGATATGAGTAATGAGGGGAATTCTTTTGTGAAGATCTTGCATGTGGTGACTATTTGTTAGTACCAACCGAAGTCATGTTCCATTGCTTAAGGGATAATTGGTGTCACGACCCAGGGGTACACCCTAGACGTAACATGACATACAAGACCCCGAGATGCCTCATATAAGCCACTTAGCTTTCATAGTCAAGATAATATACAATCAACAAGATTTAAAATATTTTCAACACAATCAAAGTCTTTATAAAACGAAGAGGAAGTCTCATACAATAGTCTCAAAACAATCTAATACAAAGATTCTTGAGACACAACCCATACAATAATGTTCAAAACTTAAATTCAAAAGAACATAAGGAAATGGTGGCCAAATCCTCGAATGCTATGAGGACTCACCAATCTTCGATCTTGTCTCTACTATTAATCCTAGCCACGGGGATGAGAGTCGGGAACGCCGGACCCTACATTTTGATAAGAAATCATGTGGGTAAATCCTTTCCACAACAATCTCATAAAAATCATCAATTCATAACATACACTTCACTCTCAAAGTAATATTTATCATAACCATCATATATGCTTCACTTTCAAAGAAATTCATATCATAATCATCACATATGCTTCAATCTCAAAGCTATTCAAAATGTACCTTATTTATCCTATAAGAATACATCTAAATCCATAATTCTCCTTTCATGGATCAAAACCCATTTACATCAATTTCACCTTAGAAACATGGGTTAAGCATGGGTACATGTAAATTCATCCTAAAAATATGTAATCCTATCAATTAATGCATAAACAATTATAACCCAATCATTTGGATCAATATTCATCAACACCCACAACATTAGAAGAAAACCCTAAATCAAATTGGGAAATTTCTACTTTTCAATTTGGGAATCTTAGGGGCTCCATGGATGAAAAGCCATAATACCTTACTATCAAAGCCCACAAGCAATTGGAATGGAGACTTGACCTTGAACCTTAGCTTGAATCTTCTTCTTCAACTTCTAGAGAGAGAAATATTTGGAGAGGAAGAACTTTGGTCTTCTTTTAGAATTTTAGGAGAATGAGTTGAATGAACTAATTTGGGGGTTAAAATTAGTTATATAGGGGTCCTATACATTGGCAAAACGATGCAGTATATAGATGAAACAATTAAGAAAATACCCAACTACCCCTAAACTAACTGCCGACCCTTCCACCCACGACTCACGACTGATGGACTGTGGCCTGACCAACGGTCCATCCTGTACAGCCGTCAGTAGATACTGAAACTTTGGGCCTGACCTACAGCTCCTTGACCACGGACCGTGGACCCAACGATGGTCCATTGGTCTGGTCGTGGTCCTTGCCCTTGACAACTTTTAGGTGGCTAATCCACGAACCCTCATATGGTCCGTTGTCCAATCCACGGGCCGTGGTTGGCACCTTGAAGCTCTAAAAAAAATGCTATTATGCCCTTTTTCAAATCCGGGGTGTTACATTATCTCCCCCTTGGGATCATTCGTCCTCGAATGAGATTCAAGACACCACCAAACGAAATGGACTCTTAACTAGCAATCCATCATGCATGCAATTTCATCTAACTACAGACAACCGAGGAGGAAACATTGACTCCAAGATAAACATACTCAATGCATTATAAGGAAAGTAGGAACTAGACCTAGCAGTCCAATATGCATGAAATTTCTAGATTACTCATATTCAAGGAGGAACTACCATCTCCAAGCTAAAAGCATGCTCAACAATATGTCATGGAGCCTATATGCAATCTATACTAAAAAGCATATATCCGAGGAGGAAATATCAACTCCAAGCCTAAGCATGTTCAACAATTCATCTCATGAAGTCTATAGGCAACTCATACTCAATTCACAACAACATGAGGAAAATCAATCATGTAAACTCATTTTATTTCAAAACACAAGTTTTACATGAACATGCATAAAATAAGGAAATCATGGGAATATCTAAAACACATGACACCAAAACAAAGAGTAAACCATGAAAAACTCATTACCTCAAGCTAGAGTAGGAGTAGAAGGAAAAAGATGAGGATATCGGGATATCATATCGGCCTCGGCTTCCCAAGTAACACCCTCAACTAATTTATTCCTCCACAATACTTTCACGGAAGCAACTTTCTTATTTCTCAATTTCTTAACTTGCTGGTCTAAATTCTCAAACGGAACTTCCTCATAAGAAAAATTCTCATCAACTCCCAAACCTTCTAAGGGAACTATAGATGTCGGATCTCCAACACACTTTTTCAACATAGCGACATAGAAAACTGGATTCACCGATGCCAAATTATTAGGAAATTCAAGTTCATACGCAACCTTACCAAAACGTCTCAAAATCTGATATGGGCCTACATAACGGGGACTAAGCTTTCTTTTCTTCCCAAATCTCATTACACCCTTCATGGGTGAGATTTTCAAGTAAACCCAATCATCAACATCAAACTCAAGATCTGTTCTTCTAACATCGTCATAGGACTTTTGTCCACTTTGGGCTGTTTTCAACCTCTCTCTAATAAGTCAGACTTTCTCCATAGCCTTATGAACTAACTCGGGTCCTATCAAGGCAACTTCACCCACCTCAAACCAACATATATGTAATCTATATCTCCTACCATAAAGAGCCTCAAATGGAGCCATACCAATACTCGAATGGTAGCAATTAATATAAGCAAAATTAATCAATGGCAAAGGGTCATCCGAATTTCCCTTTAAATCGATGACACACGCTCTCAAGATATCTTCCGAAGTTTGGATAGTTCGCTCCGCTTGCACATCGGTTTTTGGATGAAAAGCCGTGCTAAGCTTAACTTTAGTTCCAAGACCCTTTTGGAAAGCTTTTCAAAACTGAGAAGTAAACTGAGTACCTCTATCGCAGATAATAGACAAGGGAACTCCATGCAACCTTACCATTTTCCTCAAATACAACTTAGCATAGTCTTTCGCCGAATAAGAAACTTTGACGGAAATGAAATGGGCCGATTTCATTATTCGGTCTGCTATAACCCAAGTCGAATCATATTGTTGCCGAGTGCGAGGCAAACCAACAATGAAGTCTATATTCAAATCGTCCCTCTTCCAAGTAGGAATACTAATGTCTTGGGATAAACCTCCCGATTTCTGATGCTCAACTTTTACTTGGTTGCAATTCGGACACTTAGCCACAAATCCCGCAATATCCTTCTTCATCCCATTCCACCAATAGATCTCCCCCAAGTCACGGTACATCTTGGTGGCTCCCGGGTGAATGGAATACCGAGAACTAGGGGCTTCTGATAAGATCTGTTCTCTCAAGTCATCAACATTAGGAACACACAAACGACCTTGATATCTAAGTACACCATCCCCCCCTTGGGAGAAAGCCGCAACGAACTTTATAAGTACCGCTTCTTTCAATTCCACTAAGGTTGGATCAAGACATTGTTTAGCTTTCACATCCGTCACAAAAGACGATTCTGAACTATTGTGAACCATAACACCACCCTTGGTGGAGTCCATTAACCGAACATCCAATCGGGCTAATCTATGCAGATCTCATACCAATTCTTTCTTATATTCTTCTATATGGGAAACTGTACTCATGATAATCGGCTAAGAGCATCCGTTACAACATTTGCCTTACCGAGGTGATAGAGAACACTCATATCATAATCCTTAAGTAACTCAAGCCACCTTCTTTGGCGAAGATTCAGATCCCTCTAATTAAGCACATATTAAAAACTCTTGTGGTCGGTAAACACATCTACAGGCACACCGTACAAATAATGCCTCCATATCTTTAAGGCAAAAACCACCGCCGGTAGGTCAAGATCATAGGTAGGATAATTCTTCTCGTGAACCTTAAGTTGCCTTGAAGCATAGACAATAACCTTCCCATTTTGCATAAGCACACATCCTAACCCAATTCTTGAGGCATCACAATAAACGACAAAGCAAACCATCCCTTCCGATAAAGTCAACACCGGAGCGAAGTAAGACTATCCTTCAATTCTTGCAAATTCTTCTCACATAATTTGAACCATATGAACTTGGCGTTCTTTTGAGTCAAAGCTGTTAATGGAGAGGCAATGGAAGAAAAACCCTCAACAAATCTTCTGTAATAACCAGCCAAACCCAAGAAACTTCTAATATCAGAAGGGGATAAAGATCTAGGCCAACTCTTGACCGCATCCATCTTCTTAGAATCTACCTCAATACCCTTACTTGAAATAATATTCCAAGAAAAGCTACGGACCTTAGCCAAAACTCACACTTGCTAAACTTTGCAAAGAGTTGTTGGTCCTTGAGAATTTGCAACACAATCCTCAAATGATTGGTGTGATCATCCTCACTTCTTGAATAAATAAATATATCATCAATGAACACAATTACGAACATATCAAGGTATTGTCTAAATACCCTATTCATCAAATCCATAAATACCGTCGGAGCATTAGTCAAACATAACGACATCATCAAAAACACATAATGACCATACCGGGATTTAAAATTTGTTTTCCGAATATCATCATCTTTCACCCTCGATTGGTGATAACCCGACCTAAGGTCAATCTTAGAGAAGTAACTCACTCCTTGGAGTTGGTCAAACAAGTCATCTATTATTGGAAGAGGATACTTATTATTAATGGTCACCTTATTCAATTGATGATAGTCAATACACATAAGGAGTGAACCATCTTTCTTCTTAAAAACAAAACTGGAGCACCCCATGGAGAGATACTCGGTCGGATGAAACCCTTATCCAACAAATATTTCAATTTCTCCTTTAATTCTTTAAGTTCTACCGGAGCCATTCTATAAGGAGGAATATAAATAGGCTGTGTATCTGGGAGAAGGTCAATACAAAAATCTATATCCCTTTCAGGAGGAATACCAGGCAAATCATCTGGGAACACTTCCAGATACTCATTAACAACGGGAACCGACTCAAGAGTAGGGGTTTCAGAATCTATATCCCTCTCCCTAACTAGAGGGTACATGCAACCCTATGAAATCATTTTTCTAGCTTTCAGACAAGAAATAAACTGAATCTTAAGCATATAATTTCCCCCTTTCCACTCTAGGATAGGCTCATTCGGAAACTGAAATCTGACTACACGGGTTCTACAATCAATAGAAACATAACAAGAGTGCATCCAATCCATACCAAGGATAACATCAAAAACTAGCATATCAAGCTCTACCAAATCAACAAGAGTAACTCTATGGGATAAGGACACGGGACACTTTCTATAGACCCTCTCAGCCATCACAAAATAACCAACAGGGGTAGAGACATAAAAATGATCTAACAAAACCTCGAGGAGCACATCAAATCTCATAGCCACATACGGAGTCACAAAATACAAGGTAGTGATGATTCCAAATTTTTGACTCATTTAGAGCTTTGTTTATGTTGATTTAGTATCCTCAAATGCTTATTTTGTGCCAATAACTGATGTTAAATGCTTGATTTTCAGGAATATAGATTGAGGAACAAAGCAAAGACACTAACAGGTAAAAAGGAACAAAACAGGCTGAAGAAATGAAGATGGGCGAGCCTGAGGATCGCCAAAAGTATTCGGCGTGTCGCCGAGTGGCTCCTTAGAAATAAGGTTTTTTATTAATGGTTTGTGGGTATTTGGTTGATTTGGGTTCAGCTCGAGAGAGTGAATCCTAAACCCAATTCCACACATTTAGCTGGAGAGAGTGAATGGATTAAGGTGTGGGCTGCTCTTATTTTACATGCTTGTTGATGTTCGAGAGAAATCACTTGATTCGGGGTAAATTGTTCGAGAGAGAATTTACCTCCCCTATAGCCTAGCCTACTCACTAATATCTAGCTATTTACTAATAGTTGCAATTACCCATATGTCTATATTACCTATAATCGATCACATCCCAAGAATCTGTCTCATTATTATTAATTCTTATTGTTTGTGACTGCTATTTGTAGTTGATAATCAATACTAAAAACCCCATTTGACATTCGTGTCACCCCTTAATTTGAATGATGTCCTTATTCGATAATTTTTATTCCTATGATTGATTTGACCGCGTTTATACTTTCCCATTGAATCTAAAACATGTACCGCTCCCTGTGGGATTCGACCCCAACTCATTTAGTTGGGTTTTATACTAATTTATGATCGTTGATACTTAGAATTGGATGAAGTGTCTTTGAAACTTTGTTAATGAAATTGGCGCCACTGCCGGGGAGTGGTGTTGTTTGAAATTCTTTTGGTGAAGTTGAATTGTGTTCTTGTTGGTTATAGTTGAATCTACTTCGTTTTAGTTTTGGTTTTTGTGTTTCTTGTTGAACAGAGGAAATGAACATAAATGGGAGTAATGGTAGCCAAGTGGTCCATCCTCTTTCGATGATAATGATCCTTAGGGATAATATCTTAGAGTTTTAACAATTGGAGGGTGAGCTACTCCATGAGGCATGGCTGCGATTTAAGAAACTATTGCAACAGTGTCCAACTTATGGAATCCCAGATAGGATGTTGCTGGAATGTTTCTATCGAGGTCTCGATTCTGTGAACAAAGTCCTGGCTGATCAATTTTCTCCGGGTGGTATAGTGCGCCAACCCTAAGCAACAGCATCTCAGCTCCTCGAGTGCATGACCAATATCAACAAGGATCCACATGAGGACTAGAACTTGGCCAAAATAATGTCCCAGCTAGATACCTTGGCCAAAAACATCGAGGAACTTGAAGTGCTGTACAAAACGAAGTAGTCTTCCTAGCAACTCAAAAAGGAAGTCAATGTGCAAACCACTCAAGGCCAGGTGGTAGCCAAGGATGGAATGGAGGAGGAAAAGAGAATAAGTACGTCCCCCCTCATGAGAGCACAAGCCTAGGATAATGAGGGTGGTCAGATAGAAGATATACTCTTGCGTATTCTCGACAAAGTTGAAGGGTATGACAGAGTGTTGAAAGAGATAAAAGAGAATGTCTCAACCCTCAACCGGTTGGTGACAACTCATTCCACCTCGATTACAAAGTTGGAAATCCAAATGGGTCAGATGTTGTCCCATCTCAACCCAAGACACAAAGAGGGGTTGCCTAGTTATACTATGGCAAACCCCAAGAATTGAGCTTGAATGGGTATGTGCATCGTGCCACGATGTTAATTAAGGCACTTCTTGGGAGGCAACCCAAGTTTTTAATGCTTTTTGTTTTGCTTTGGAATAACATGTGTTGATTGTGCAGGTCGAAGTATGGAATGTGTTTGAAAAATGCAGGTTGGCAAGCCAAGAGTCCAGTCGGTGACTCACCGAAGAGGTCGGCGAGCCCGACTTGGACCGCCGTTGGACTCAAGAAAATATTAAGTTGGGGTCTGTAAAACTTGGCGGGCCCATGGATAAGTCGGCGACTCGCCTAACAGGTCGGCGAGCCTGATTTTGTCTGTCGTTTGGACCCCCAAATTAACTGGAGGTCCTGTAAAACTCAGCGAGGAAAGTCACCACTCGGTGTGTCACCGAGTGATTTTACGAGGACGACTAATATCGCCGATGGGCCGCGAACTGAAAGGTTTTAAAAGGCCAAAGGTTTAAAATTTCCAACTCTTTCATATTCCTTCACTTTTAGCCTCGTATAATCACCCCGCACTCTAGATTTTCAATATTTTCCTAGTTTTATCGCTTTTGATGTGCCTAGCTTTATAAATTCGTATTTCGGCTTAAAGGTTTGTTTTTCGAACCCTGAACTCTTAAATTGCGGTTGAACTCGAATGCATTTGTTTAAATCTTTGATTGATGTGTGCTGAGCCTGTTCTGAAATTGTATTTGTGCGCTAGTTGCCTGTTTTAATTTTGAAATGTGCTTAAATTGCCTAAAATGATGATTTCCCAATTTTTGTGCTTTCAAATTGATCAAAATTTGTTGGGTTGTGGTATTTTGTTATTGGGTCTAGTCGAGTGAAGTCTGAGTAACCCCAATTGTGCTAAATGACGTACTTTGCCCAATGATGGAGCATTTGACGTCATTTTTAAGGGAAAAAGTCATCAAATGGCCAATTTTTGCCTAACCGGGGGAAGTCTGAGTACCCCGGTGGCATGGGTCTAATGGGTCTAAGCTTAATTGCATGAGTGTGTTGTTTGATTTTGTTTTCGGTGGCTGCAGGCTTTGTTTTGGGAAATGGGGTGGAAATTTGGCACGTTGGGTAATTCGGCGAGCTTGGTCGAGCTCGCCGAACCACTCCACGGTTCACCAACGTCCCCCTTGATTGCCTTTAATTTCATGATTTTTCTAGACTAGAGTCTTTAACTTTCGGCGGGAAGTTTGAGATCGTTGAAGGTCTCCCTTGATCACCTTTTCTGCGCCCCTAATCCCAAAAACACACTGTAACTTTCAGCGGGCTAGTATGAGTTCGCCGAGTGATGTCGGTGATTTTCCGAAAGGCCCTGCATATCACTGACCTGTCATTTTTCTAGAATTTTTTTTGAGCTAGTCCTTTCGGCGATCCTGATTTGGCTCGCCAAAGTTACTCGGTGACTCAGCGATCGGTTCGGCGAGTCTTTCTGTAACCTATTTTCTACATTGTTCTTGGATTATTTCTAACTTTTCCCGATGCGTTTTGCAGATATGGCTATACCAAAAGTAGCAGGATGAGACATGCCGTCCCGCAAGCGGGCAAAGGGAATAACTATCAATGAGGATGCAGCTGTATCATAAGCAAAGGCAGCAAAACTTCCTACCATAGGTGGGAAGGGTAAAGGAAAGGGAAAGGCGCCTGCTCAAGAGTTACCGGAGGTCAGCTCCGACAGTGAGGGAGTGTATGCTACTCACCTCACCACCTCCGAGAGTGAGGGATATCATCAGGATCCTCAGGCTGACATCTCAGAGCCCGAGGATGAGCAGTTGCTATTGGGACAAATTGCTAAGCTGCGCTCCAAGAGGATGCATGATCCGTCTAGGATAAGGATGCCTGAGACCTCTACTCCTCCTCATGTCACATATCAGGCTGTGGTCCCAGCACCACCTGCACAGGGTCCTCCTCCCCGTTCTATGAACAAATTAAAGGCTGAGGGACTGAGGACGATCATCAAGGAGAAGAGGTTGTCTACAGATGGAGTGATAGACCGATATCCTGAGAAATGGCGCACCTTACAATCTCACAAGTTCCAGATCTTTTACAAACCCCGTGGCCCTTACATTCCTAATTGGGTCTGGGAGTTTTACACTACCTACGGAGCTCTAGTGCCACAAGGTAAGAAGGAGGCCGCGACATTCAAGCAGGTAGAATATGTGGTTGTCAGGGACAAGAAAATGAAGTGTCGCAGTGATGATATCAATGCAGTACTGGAGTGTACAGAGAATATTGAGGATGACTGTCAATACATGATCAGGACAAATCTTTGGAGACTATGAAAAAGTGGTTGGCCCCTCTTTTATCTGACGGTACTCCTAGGTTGATCGAGGCTGGAGCTCCCATAGAAAAGAAAGACCTCAATGTAGCAGCGAGGTACTGGTTTGGCTTCATCAGCAGTTCTATCATGCCGTCTCAGAATGAGTCTATCCTCCGCCACGCGAAGGCATCCTGTGTTGGTTGCATCCTTGATGGGACAAGGCTAAACTTGGGTATGATCATTGGCCAAGAAATGGCCATAAGGGCCAGGAAGCGTCAGACTTCGCTTCCGTTCCCAGTGTTGATCACCAAATTGTGAAGACGAGCCCGAGTGCCCCTTGATGAAAAGAAGGATGTGGAAGTGATTCCCACCTACTCTACCAATATTCGGTGCATTGAGGCTGAGTACTTGAAGGATGAGGCGGAGAGGAAGAAAGCAGCCCCGGTGGATCCTTCCCTGGCTGTGGACATTGAGACTTTATCTGCAGAGGCAGTATTGCCTACTCCGGCCCTGGGCCTTCAGGTATATCTAGTGTTGTTCCTTCCATGACTCAGATTGCTTCTACTGCTTCCCTGCCTCCTAGGTCTGCTGCTGGTGCTACTGCCTCCCGCCCTACACTCACTCAGGCTGCGATACTATGCATGGGCATCTAGCCTATTCTGCTGATAGCCTTGCCTCCAGGCTAGAGGCTACAGTCCCTGAGATGATTGAGAGATCCCTCACTGCTGCTGTGACACCTCTTAGCGTGTCTATTGATGCCCTCACGGCACAAATAGATATGTGTGAGCGAGGCCAGGGAGCCACTGGTGAGGTGACGGCCTTAAAGGCCAAAATCGCTGAGTTGAGAAAGGACGTGGACCAGCTAAAGTCCACAGATATGTTGATGATTTTTGGGACCGTGGAGATTCCTGATGACATGGGCACATATGTTCCAGTTTGTTCTGATATGCCTCCACCTACCACCAGAGATGTGATTAGAGCCGATGATGTAGCTGCCGAGTCCGATGCTGAGACTGATGAGGAGCAGCTTGGTGTTCAGGAGGAGACCACTTACGAGGGCCTGACTGAGGTTGACGAGGCCATAGTGGATTCAGTTGTGCAGACTTCTTTGAGGGACATGTCCATTGTAGGCTCTAGTGAAGCCAATGTTGATGTTGCACCGGGCACTGATGCCCAAAGATGAGAGTGTGACTCCGGGCACTGATGCCCCGACAGATGGAGCGACTGTGTAGACATGATTCTTCTTTACCTCCCTCTTTGTCGTTTTTATTGATTTGTGATTATTTTTGTTGCATTTGAGGACAACTGCTTTTTATTTGTGGTGGGGTGAGGTATTTCTATCCCTACCTCTTGTGTATATATTGGGTTTTGTGTTTAAAATGTGTTTTGATCTTATCTTGTGGATGTTTGAGTTTACGGCTCCTTGTTACGAATGAATATGGGTGTTTGACCCATCTGAAATTTTTTGCCACCTCTTGTAGTGTGTGAATGTGGCTGTTCTTGTGCAAATTTATGTATCAGTTATGATCAATACCGATGACTTGAATAGTGCTCTTAATCGAAAAAAATGAATGCGCGGCTACGATGAGGCCAAATGAAGTTGCATAGACAATATGTGGACTTTTTGCATCTCGTTGTGACTAGCCGGTTATCGAATGGAGTCTCTTGTGATGAACATTCACACTAGCTCGAATGAGTCTTGTTTGATATTGGTGCCAATGCCTTGTGTGATGATCTTTCTTTGAACCTTGTGTGATGACACCTAGAATTTGCCCCGTTGGTCCGGTTGACTAAGTGATGCAAGCTCTTGAAATGATCTTAGCCAACAATTTTGAAGAGTGAAACAATTTGACAATATACCTCTTTTGTGGCCAACCTTGTGAGGTGTGTGAACCTTGCTTGAACCCCCTTTGAGCCTTATCCTATTCTTGGAAGAAACTTGATGCAATTATGACCCCTCTTTATCCATTCACCCATAATCCTCATGAAGTGTGGTTCGATTGAATAGCCAACTTAGGCCAAAAGCCTAAGTTGGGGGTGTGGTGAAAAGAAAAGGTAAATCAAGAAGTGTAAGAAAATCCTTCTTCGAGCAATGGTCTTGAAAAAGATGGAACCTCTCCATATAAAAAAAAACAAAGAAAAGAAGAAAAGAAAAAGAATGAAAAAAAAAGTTGTGAGATAAAGTTGTGAAAGTTGCAAAAGAAATGGGGTGTCTGGTATTCCATTGGAAGTTGAATAATGTGGTGAATTTTGAGCATGATTCAACTGTTGGAGAAAGGGAAGAAGTGATGTTCAGACCACATTTCATCAGGGTAGCAGCCACTAAGCCTAAATGACCATACCTTTACACTCAGGCCCATTACAAGCCTTGAAAAGACCTTTGAGATCTTAAGTGAGCTGAAACGAGTGTTGATTGGAAAATAAGGGTAAACCTATGGGTGAAGTTATGCATGTGTTCATCTTAGTGAGTGTGAGAGTTGATTGTGATTCTAGAGCTATAAATTGTTGAGAAATTGTGTGTGAATATGGAATCATCTTTGTTGTGAAGGCATTTGAGTACCTTTGTTGAGCTTGAACTTGCATTTGAAGCAAGTATTGTGAACTTGAGTATCTTTGATAATGGTGAGTCACAACTTGAATCTTTGAATGCACAATTGATCCTTGGATGAGTAAGTTGAGTCTTGTTGTGTGCATTCATGATTGAGTCTTATGAAGCACTGTTTGAGACATCCTTTTTGAACTGCTGAACTTGAGTTTTATTTGAGGACAAGCAAAAGTTTAAGTTGGGGGTGTTGATTAGTCCGAGTTTTAGACTCATTTAGAGCTTTGTTTATATTGATTTAGTGTCCTCAAATGCTTATTTTGTGCCAGTAACTGATGTTAAATCCTTGATTTTCAGGAATATGGATTGAGGAACAAAGCAAGGACACTAACAGGCAAAAAGGAACAAAATAGGCTGAAGAAATGAAGATGGGCGAGCCTGAGGATCGCTAAGAGCATTCGGTGTGTCGCTGAGTGGCTTCTCAGACCGCCTAAAGTTCCAGTGTGCAAAGCTCTAAAGGAAAGCACCAAGTCGGCGAGAAAAAGGGGTAGTCGGCGGATCGCCGAGTGATTCCGCGAAGCAAAGATAGATCGCCCAAAGTTACAGACCTCGAGGATGCTGAATGCTAAGGGGAAAAGGCGATGAAAGAGGTCAAAGGGCGGCTCACCGAGTGGTTCAGCGAGCCCAACTTACTTCGCCGAGTGGCCCTTCATGGCTTATTTTTGGTGACTATAAATTACATTTTGAACATTAATTTAGTATCAAATTTTTAATCCATCTTAGTAAAACAGTTTTCTCTGAAGTTTCTAAGTAGACTTGAAGGTTTTGAGACTCAATTTGGAGATTTTGCAAGTGGGTTTCAAATTTTCTTCGAATTGGAGCATTGTAAAGCTTGAATTCCTCTTACCCAGTTGATGGCTAATCAATTCGGTAACGATTTTTATCTTTTTAAGATGTTCGGCTAAAACCCCAATTCTTGGGGTGTGATTATGGGCTGATTTAGCTTATGGGTATTGCTAATTGTTAGTTTAAATACTATTTAAAAGTGAGTTTAATCATTAACTGTGGTTTAATTTAAAAATTATAGTTGCAAATGCAGTTCTATGTTTGTGTTCTTGGCTTGCTCGAGAGAGAAGTTTTAGAACTAATATTTTTGATTAATGGTTTGTGGGTATTTGGTTGATTTGGGTTCAGCTCGAGAGAGTGAATCCTAAACCCAATTCCACCCATTTAGCTCGAGAGAGTGAATGAATTAAGGTGTGGGCTGCTCTTATTTTGCATACTTATTGATGTTCGAGAGAAATCACTTGATTCGGGGTAAATTGTTCGAGAAAAAATTTACCTCCCCTATAGCCTAGCCTACATACTAATATCTAGCTATTTACTAATAGTTGTAATTACCCATATGTCAATATTGCCTATAATCGATCACATCCCAAGAATCTGTCTCATTATTATTAACTCTTATTGTTTGTGACTCCTCTTTGTAGTTGATAATCAAAGACAAAACCCCCATTTGACATTCGTGTCACCCCTTAATTTGAATGATGTCCTTATTCGGTAATTTTTATTCCTATGACTGATTTGACAGCGTTTATACTTCCCAATTAAATCTGAAACACGTACCGCTCCCTATGGGATTCGACCCCAACTCATTTAGTTGGGTTTTATACTAATTTACGATCGTTGACACTTAGAATTGGATGAAGTGTCTTTGAAACGTTATTAATCAGGTAGCACTGGGATCAAGTAAAGCATAAAAATCAAGTTGAAAGACTTTGAACATACAGATAACACATCGGGAGAACCCTCTTGTTCACCACGAGTCTGAAATGCATAGAACCTATTTTTCTTGGTAGCATTAGAAACCGAACCACTTGGACCGGATGACGGATAGGGTTGAGCCCTACAATGGCTATCTCCCTCATCCTTAGCAACTGAAGGAAAATCTCTTATCGTGTGATCCATCTTACCACAACAAAAACAAGCATTGGAACCCGCTAGACATTTCCCTTCATGCTTTTTTTCACACATAGCACAATTTGCCAAAGAAGACCCATTACAACCTCCTTGAGGTATAGGGTTAGACAACCTCTCTTTGTTGAACCTAGGAGCATTGGAGGAACCTTGCACGGAAAACCTTTGTCGAAACCTTGAACGACCATGTCCGTTAGACCTTGCATGAGAGAAATTACCATCACAGGTTCTAGACCTCTTGTCTCCCTAGATCTTTCCTTATGTTTCTCCTCTTCAATCTGTTGGGCATGAACCATGAGACGAGAAATATCAATGTCACAGACAAGCATAGCCGTACGACACTCTTTCACTACCAATTCGAACACACCCGAAACGAACTTGCTCATCCTTGCCCTAGAGTTGGAAACTATAGAAGGAGCATATTTTGACAACTGAGTGAACCTCAAAGCATATTCTTTCACATTCATATTTCCTTGTCGGAGATCAATAAACTTAATCTCTTTTGCCTCCCTCATCTCAAGAGGAAAGAACCTATCAAGAAAAGCATACTTGAACCTTTCCCACTCCAAGGGACCCACATCTTTCAGCCTTGCTTCCTTCCATTGGTTGAACGAAATTTGAGCCACACCTTTAAGTTGATAAGCAGACAATTCCGCCTTTTCAACCGGAGTCACTCCCATTATAGTCAACACCTTGTAAATCTCATCAATGAACTCTTGAAGATCTTCCTCAACCTTAGAACCATAGAATTCTGGAGGATTCATCCTTGTGAAGTCCCTTACTCTAGATGCCACCGTAAGCCCATTTGGGTTCACGGGGACCACAACCTCCCTATTGGCTAGGCAGTCACGGCTTGAGCCAACACTTGAAAAGCGGTCCTAAACTCCACATTAGTCACTTGCATGGCCAAAGGGTCAACCGGAACTTGAGGAGCTTATGGAGCTTGAGGAGAAGCTCCTTGACCAACATCTTCTCCCTCAGTCTTTCTAGCATAAGCCCTTCGAGTAGTCATATCCTATAGACCATCGGGTAACGATTAGGAGAGAAAACTTATAGAGTTAAACTCTATGGCATGGCTTAGAGTAATGAAGAAGTAAAGTTTCCAAAACATCTTGTAGCCTCTAAATCATAAATGAGGTGCGCTTCACACTCATGAACAAGACTCTACTTGATGTGGTTTTGAGAAATCCTAGAACCTTTCTAAACATTGTGCTCTGATTACGAAGTTTGTCACGACCCAGGGGTACACCCTAGACGTAACATGGCATACAAGACCCCGAGAGGCCTCATATAAGCCACTAAGCTTTTATAGTCAAGATAATAGAAAATCGACAAGATTTAAAACATTTTCAACACAATCAAAGTCTTTATAAAACAAGGCGGAAGTCTCATACAATTGTCTCAAAACCATCTAATACAAAGATTCTTGGGACACAACCCATACAACAATGTTAAACACATAAAATAAAAAGAACATAAGGAAATGGAGGTCAAATCCTCAAATTCTATGAGGACTCACCAATATTTGATCTTGCCTCTACTATTGATCCTAGCCACGGGGATAAGAGTCGGGAATGCCGGACCCTACATTTGGATAAGAAATGTAGGCAAGAGTATGCGTTAGTACAAGAATGCACTAAATATGATAGCTTGCATAAACATCAACATAAAAATAAGAGTTAGATAACATAAGTCATAAGGCATAATCAATGCACATAATAGATCATTTCACATAAAATGGGTACTTCTTGAAGTAACCTCAATTCATACTTAGCCAAGACATGGGTAATTCACCACTAGTCTTACTCATTATAGATGGCAAACTTAAGAAATCATTCAAGCTCATCACCTGTCATAACATGTTCTTAGCTTATCTTTATAGAAATGGGAAATCACCTCTTCCCTTCCTATAAAGGCTCATGGGTATTCGCCTCTTGCCTTACATAAACGATCATGGGTACTCGCCTCCATGTCCAACATCATGTGAAACGGGTACTCGCCTCCATGTATTTCTATAAGGATCATGGGTACTCACCTTGATGTCTAAAATCATGTGACACAGGTACTCACCTCCATGTCTTTCTATAAGGATCATGTGTACTGGCCTCCATGTCCAATCATCATTATTGGAACGTGGGGAGTCACCTCTTGTTCAACATCAAGAAATAAGGGTAATCACCTCTTATTCTATTTTACGGAATATGGGTAATCCCCTCATATCCTTCTCATTTAGAGGTCATGGGTACTCGCCTCTAGCCTCATCAATTTCTTAATCTTTTAGCTTAGATTCATTTTAGGTGTGCAATCCTTTTAACCTAGAATCATTCAATGTAAGAAAGCCTTTCACATTCATACCTAAACAAATCATGTGGGTAAATCCCTTCCACAAAAATCTCATCAAATTCATCAATTCATAACATAAGCTTCACTCTCAAAGCAATATTTATCATAATCATCATATATGCTTCACTCTCAAAGAAATTCATATCATAATCATAACATATGCTTCAATCTCAAAGCAATTCATAATGTACCTTATTTATCCTATAAGAGTACATCTAAATCCATAATTCTCCTTTCATGGATCAAAACCCATTTACATCAATTTCACCTTAGAAACATGGGTTAAACATGGGTACATGTAAATTCATCATAAAAACATGTAATCCTATAAATTCATGAATAAACAATCATAACCTAATTATTTGGATCAATATTCATCAAGACCCATAACATTAGAAGAAAACCCTAACTCAAATTGGGGAATTTCTATTTTTCAGTTGGGGAATCTTACGGGCTCCATGGATCCAAGGATTCCATGGATAACAATCCATCATACCTTACTATCAAAGCCCACAAGCAATTGGAATGGAGACTTGACCTTGAACCCTAGCTTGAATCTTCTTCTTCAACTTCTAGAGAGAGAAATATTTTGAGAGGAAGAACTTTGGTCTTCTCTTAGAATTTTAGGAGAATGAGTTGAATGAACTAATTTGGGGGTTGAAATCACTTATATAGGGGTACTAGACATTGGCAAAATGACGTAGTATAAAGATCAAAAAATTAGAAAAAGACCCAACTACCCCAAAACTAACTACCGACCCTGCCACCCAAGACTCATGATTGATGGACCGTGGCCTGACCAACAATCGGTCCTGCACAGCCGTCAGTAGATACTGAAACTTAGGGCCTGACCTACGACTCCTTGACCACAGACCGTGGACCCAACGACGGTCCGTTGGTCCGGTCGTGGTCCTTGCCCTTGACAATTTTTAGCTGATCAATCCACGGACCCTCCTACGGTCCGTGGTCCAATCCACGGGCCATGGTTTGCCTTCGTGGATGGCACCTTGAAGCTCTAAAAAAATGCTATTATGCCCTTTTCTAAATCCGGGGTGTTACAATTGGTGTGCTTGAATTGAATAGGTTCTTGATGCTTTGATTCTATCTTGCTTGAGGATAAGAAATTGTAAGTTTGAGGGTGTGATATGTGGGTATTTTTACCAGCTTATCTTGTCTTTAAGCTTATATTATTGGCTTGTTTAGATGAGATTGGTGATTTTAATGTGGTTTTCTTCATATTTTCAGGAAAGTGAAGTCAAGAGTGGATTTAGAAGACATTTGAAGAAATCAAGTAAAATTGATGAAACAATAGGACAAAAAGCATGAAATTGGACTACCATGAGTTTAGTCATTATGACCACCTGGTCAACAGATCGTGATCGCGGAAAACTGAAGACGTAACCCTCGTGATCAAATGGTAAAATGGTCGCGACCATGTAGTTCAAAAATTCAAATCATCGCGATCACGTGGGTTAGTTATCGTGAATGCAAAGAGCAACCGGTAGGCATCTAGATAGAATTGGAAATTCATCCCTTTGATCCCAAAATCCCATTTTATACTCATGCACAATTCTTTTATCTTTTATCTTTTTGACAACTAAAAAATTCTCCAATGTAATAGATTTTTTATCTTGGGGTTTTGAGCTTGGATAGCAATTTTCCTTACAATTCACATTTGGGTTTGAAGATTAAAAGCTTGTAGTAATTTTTACTCCTTCTTCATTTCCTTGCTTTGTATTGCTTGAATTGTGGATATAATTAATCATTGAATATTTGGGGTTCTGTGGTAGAGATAGAAAAAACTATTGGGTGGTTGATTTTATTCTTTTGCTCTTGTTATTGATAAATGCTTCTCATTTATGAAATAGGTTTTTAAATATCTAATCAATTCCATGCATAAATTTCTTTCTAAAGGAATTTATCACTCCTTTGTCTTGCCCATTTACTTTGATTGAGTTCAAGAGAATCCATTGAGGTTGGGAAAAGTTTAAAAGTGCATATTGAGGTATAGCATCTCATACAAAGGAAGATAGCTAGAGATAGTGATTATGTGCAATGCTTATGATTGCATTGATTTTTTTGCTACTTAGCTGGGTTTGAGAAAACTAGTGAGATATATTTGCCTATGTTTGAGAGAAAAAGGTGGATAATTGTGATTCCAAGACATATATAATTTTACCCATGATTGGGTTGCATGAGATTAAGTTACAATGGATTATTTAAGTGTGAATTTAGCTTCTGATAACGCTTAAATTACCCTATAAAATAGTTAGAACAGTAAGCGTTCGTAAGCAATAAAAATACCCAACAAGAGTCGGGGTCGAATCCCACAAGGAGTTATTTAGTGACAAAAATTCAACTAGGAAATTAAGAATGCAAACAAATTCATTGTAGTAATTAGAACAAAGGGGGTGGATGATTCCACCAAATTTATGAAAAAATTTGGTAACAATTATCACAATTAAACTAAAAATAGGGGTTTCACAAGTAAGAGATGATCTAGGGGTGTGGGGATTAGTATTGATGTCAAATAGGAGTGCAAGAGCTTGCTCAATAGTTCTAGACAAACATGGATAAGTTGGGTAATCTTCAATGATAGTAATTTTCTTTCGATGTCAAAGCCTCATATCATAGAATCTCCTTTTGGTCTCATCTATGTGAATCATAAATCTACCCATTACCTTATAGAGGTCTCTCTTCAGAGAATATTTGGCAACTAGAAGTGAACCGTACTTTCTCTTTCAAGCAAATCATAGAAATCAAACCTAAATTGCATGTATCAATTTATTTCCCCACTACAATTGATATCTTTCGAGCATCAATCGAATATGTAGACTAGTATTAATTTGGCAACCTTAACCCATCAATTAAAACCATGTTAAATAACTCAAATCTATGGATGGACAACAATAAAAAAGAGCAAAAAAAAAACCCACTAAATTAAATCAACACCCAACCCCGTAATCAGACCCCTAGAGTTGGGGTTTTAGCAACAGATCGTAAACGCAATGAAATCATACCTATGATGTTACCAGCCATTAGTGTGTTGATATTAAGCAAGAATCTTCAATACCCACTTCAATCTCAACCCTAAATTTTCAATTACAAGATTGTTTTAGGAACCCAAACACTATGAAAAGAGTATATTTCTTAATATCCAAAAACTACAATACTAACTATGAAATTAGGGAAAAGTTTTATGTTCTAGATCCCACATATATTTTCTCTCCCTATTAGGCTATTAATAGATTAACCAAAATTAGCAAAAAAAATTATGCTCTACACATTCAGGGAGAATAGTCCGGCTCGCCTGACACATTAGGCAGATCGTTGTTTTCTCTTTAGCTCTCCCTTCTTTTGCTTCAGGGTTCAAGTGTTTGAACCTCAGTTGGAGACCTCGATTATGTCAGCCTTTCACATTCGGTGGATCTCCGATTTCCACCTTGTTCGCCCATTCAACATTCATTTTAACTCAGAAGTCTATTACCTTCGGTGATGAAATTCTAGCTCACCCAATCAAGTATGGCGTGTCGTCGTTTCAACTTTAGTTCGCCGACCTTCGTTGAATATTTTCAATTGTGAACACCATCAACTTGGGTGAGGTTTGGCCAATTGGGCGATCCGCCCTTTTGGTTAGTAAACTACCAGTTAGGAGGTTGTACTCCTTTAAATGTTTATGGCCTCTTTTTGATGTATTTATTCTTGTCTTGTTCTTTAGCTTTCATAGCTACAAAATATCAAAATATAATTAGAATAGGAAATAAATAGGCATTGAGGACACTAATTATTGAACTAAAAAGAACGTAAATGAGTGGAAATCTACCACTCATCAACACCCCCAACTTAAACTTCTGCTTGTCCTCAAGTGAATCAAGAACATAATTAGTTCAACAAGGGTGTCTTCAATATTTTTCAATGTGAGTTAGCATCCAAGTGTCACACAAGACTACTAAAGAGTATATGCAATAACTCAATCATGCTCAAGAATCTTTAAATGATGACTAGTTGGTATCAATACAAGCTCAAACTCACTCATGCTCTCTAATAATGTAGAACCGTGCTTCAACAAAAGCATTTAATTTCCGTCACATCAAAAAATATTCCATGCTCTCACAAAGCACATTAATAAAGAAGTGAGGAATCAATACAACTCTCACTCTCCGAAAGAGAAATACATGAAAGCTTCATCCCATAGGTTTGCCCATATTTTCCAATCATCACACAACCTAGTTTAAGCAAGATCTCAAGGGTCTTTAACGCTTGTAATTGGGCTGAGAGTAAAGGTATGGTAAATTTGGCTTAGTGACTTCATCTTTTTATAGCGTTGGTGTACTCATCTTCACCTCTTCTCAAGTTCTTTTCATTCTTTTCACTTGGAGACTCAAACCTAATTTTTTCACTCAATTTATTGGAAACCCGTTTTATTTCATCACAACCTTCTTTTTCATTTATTTTTCAAGGTTTTGTTCACACACATCTTTTATTATGATGGGGTTCCTTCTTTTTGCAACTAACTTCAAGATTGAGTCTCACTTTTCTTTCCTCACTTTCACTTGGCTTTCTCTCCTCCTTTCTTTCCACACCCCAACTTAGGTTTTTGGACTAAGTTGACTTTTCAAACAAACCAATGCTTAGAAAAGGATTTATGGGTGAGACATTGATGAGTCGAGAATTTCAACTCATTTAGGGCTTTGTTATTCAATGATTAAGTGTCATCAATGCTTGTTTTGTTCTCATAACTGATGTTAATATGTTGATATGCAGCATTGAAAGCTTAAGAGTGAGGCAAGAACATTACAATGCAAAAAGGAGCCAAAAAGTTTGAAAGATTGAAGAAAAGAGAAGCTGGAGCTCGCAAAAGCCACTCGGTGACTCCCCGAGTGAGCCTCTAGCAAAGTTTCCCATGTACCAAACAAATTTGGTGAGCAAATGATGATTCGGTAACGCGCCGAATTGATCGGCGACCACTATCCAGCTTGCCAAAAGTTCCAGAAAAATTGGATGTAGTAGCCAAGCCAAAAGGTGAGAAGAAGAGTGACTCGGTGGATCGCCGAGTGGATCGGTGATCCCGATTAACTTAGCCGAGTGGTCTTCATGCTAAGTTTTTGGTAACGTATAAATTCATTTTTGAAAGAAGAAAAGGGAGTTCTCACACAGTGTAGTCCTGAGTCTTTGAGAGTTCTTAGATTTTCACATTGTTGAATAGTTTTGGAGAAGATTTGGATATCGTATTTGACTTTTTAGGATTCTAGCTCAAATTTTTGCATTGGATATTGAAGATTATTAACAATTAAGATGGATATCTTGTTGATAATGATTTCTTACTTTTCGCCATGTTTGGCTAAAACCCCCTATCTTAGGGGTGTGATCATGTAGCCGAATGCATTAATTAGCTAATGGGTGTTATTAATTGCTGAATTTAATGTTGTTTTGAAATGGGTTCAATTATTTGTTCATTTTTTAATTGATGAATTGAAGTTTCAAATCCAGTTCTAGCTTTGCTCTCTATGCTTTCTTGATAAAGAGGTATTAGAGTCTAGTGAATGATTTATAGTTGTATTAATTCGTATCTTTACAAATCTAGCTAGAGAAAGTTGGTTAAATAAGGAATTGAGTTGTTTAGTAGTGTTACGCTTGTTGAAGTTCGAGAGAACTGACTTGAAACATGATAGTTGATCGAGAGATGACTATTGTATTCGAAACATATCATACCCATTGAGATTCAACAACTTGAAGCAATTAGTAATTACCCATTGAGTGAAATTAGTTGTCGATTGATCACATTCCTAAGGTCCAATCTCTAATTTTTTAATTCTCGTATTAGTTGTTCCTTATTATAAATTGGTTACTAAATTCCCCCATTTGATATTAATCATTTAAACTTCGTGATTTAATTTTATGTTGCGAAATATTTACTTCTACAAATGATTAGAACACATTTTTACTTCATAGTTGAAATCTTTACGATATCACTCCCTGTGGGATCGACCCCAACTCTTAGTTGGGTTTATACTTGTTAGAGACCCCCTACACTTAGAATCGGAAAAAGTGTAGTTGAGCGTTATAAAAAATGGGGCCGCTGTCGGGGAGTGATATTTAGAATTGTTTTATTGAAGTGTTTTTGTGAACTAATTTTGTGGTAGTAGAATTTTCTTATTTGTGTTCTTGTTTATTACCCTAAAGAAGGTGAGGCAATGAGTGCAAAACGGGAGCAATGCAAGTCATCTTTAGAACAATGATGACATAGGAAACTTTCATGATGTCAATGAGGATCAGTTGTGAAGTGCGGGTCCTATTTAATTGCCTCCAACTGTGGGCAATGTGGTGTTTCATGTGACCAGCACGATATTGCAGCTGTAGCAAATGAAAGGTTTCTTTGGGGGACTTTCTCATGAGGACCCTCATGACAACATCCAACATTTTGTGGTTGTGTGTGGACCGTTTTCCTTCAAGAACATCACTCAAGAGTCAGTCCGACTCTGTTTGTTTTCCTTTTCTCTATTGGGGAAAGCAACGAAGTGGTTGACCGAACTATTAAGGGAATCTATCACTTCTTGGGAGTAGCTCACAGAAGTTTTTTATGAAAGGTTTTTTCCTCCCTCGAAGTTGGTTAAGTTGGGGGATAATATCTACTCTTCAAGTGGATTGATGGTGGGCCCATCCATGAAACGTGGTTGAGGTTCCAAAGGTTTGTTCTCCAATGTGCGACTCATGAGTTGCCGGACAATGTGCTATTGTAATATTTTTATCGGAGTCTTGACATGGTTAACAAAGGTGTCACTGACCAACTCATTCGAGGTGGAATCATGAGACAACCTTTTGATATAGCGTCGACCCTGCTTGATGAGATGAGTAAAATTAATTGTGCATGGATAAAGTGTCTTCTTTGAATCTTGGGCTGACAAGGAATATATGGAAAAAATAAAGAACGAGATGAAAACATGGCAAAATAATAACCCAAATTGACCTATTGACGAAACATGTCATGGGAGGTGGTTACAAGGCTTTGAATGCGGTCGGTGCTAATAGTGGTGTGAATCCGAATGACACACAATTTAAGGCCATGTACAACGAAGAGGTACATATCTTGTCAAACCAAGCGGATGTTTCTCGTTCGAGCTATCTAAGGTCGGGTTGGAATCAAGGTTGGAATAGAGATCGGGAAGATTGTTGGAGAGATCGAGATCAAGAATGGCATGACTGTGGTGAAAATTGGAGAGATAGAGATGGTGACAAAGATCGCTATGTGCCTCCTCATGAATTCCCAAAGCCGAAGGAATCAAGGACTGATCCCAAAAGCTTTCGGACCAAGGATATGCTTACCCGTATCTTGAACAAGGTGGAAGGATCGGACAAGGTACTCAAGGAGATGAAAGGTGATGTCTCTTTTATATATCAAACGGTGACTTCACACTCGTTGTCCATAAATCAGCTCGAGACTCAAATGGGTCAAATATCAGCTCACCTAAATCCAAGACCGAAAAGGGGTCTTCCTAGTGATACTTTAGTCAACCCAAAGAATGAGGCATGATCACATGGCAACATCGTGCCACGAAGTTAAATAAGACGTTTATTGGGAAGCAACCCAAGGTTTACTTTTTGTCATTTGAATGCTGTTTGTTGGATGTGCAGGTTTAAATTTGAAATTTTAGGGGAAAGGCAATTGGGCGAGCTAAAGTCCACTGGGCGATTCATTGAGTGGCTCAGTGAGCCTGATATAGCTCGCCATTTGAATCAACAAGAGGGCTTGTTTCTGGTTAAATTTGGTAGACTAAAGTCCACTCGGTGAATCACTGACTAGATTGGCGACGTTAATTAACCTCACCGATCAAGGCACAAACTGAAGGGTCAAGGGCCTTTCAACCATTTTAAATTCAAATCCTATCCTTATTTTGAACTTTTCGACTCTTGCACTCCTACAATTAAATTTTAGATCATAGTTTTTAGCTTCGATTTTTGTTAGTGTCCTCGTGTGGTACGAATCTGAAGTGTTGCCCATCATTTTCTCTTTGCCTTAGTGTCCCATGTCTACAATTGAGGTTGGTCATCTGAATTTGTTTTAAATTGCATAATTTGTGTTGAGCATGTGTTTGTGTAGTTCGTAGATCATTTATTTTCCTTGATTAGGGGCTTAATCGCTCGTTAAAATTAAATTTGAAATAAATCATTCCCGATAACTTGTTTAGCCGAAATTAGTTTGAGTTTGGCTATTAAATTCTGTGAATAGTGGGTTTGCATGTTGGGTTTTGTGTGGGTCAAGGTTGAGTAACCCAAATTCAACCAAACAACTCAAATTTGCCCAATGATGGATTAGGTGACGTCTTTCTTAAGGGAAAAATCATTGTTTGGTTAAATTTAGAACAATTGGGGGGAAGTCTGAGTACACCAACATAGATAATAATTGTGTGTAGCCTTGAATTGCGTAGAATTGTACACGAGATTGGTTGTCGTAGGTTGTTTGGAATTGGACTTTAGGTTGGAAATCTGGCACGTTGGGCCATTTGATGAGCTGAGTCGAGCTCGCTGAGTGACTCGACGGTTCGCCAATTGACCTTTCTTATCGCCTTTTTGACCTGAAAAGTTGGAGAATTGCTCTGTAACTTCTGGGGATATGCTAGTGCTCGCCGAGTAGACTAGGTGTCTCGCCAAATTGTGTTAGTCTCGCTTATCTGACTTCCTTTTTTTGGCTGTTTATTTCTATAACATTCGGTGATGCACCCTCTGATCGCCGAGTGAACTCGGTGACTCACTGAATGATCTTTGTTCTCGCCAAATAGTCTCGGCAACTCGCTGAGTAGTTTAGCGAGTTTTCCTGCAACTGTTTGAAAATGATATTTCGCTAACCCTTTGCAATCGCATGGGTTTTATTTGTGTTTTTTTTACAAATATGGCTAGACCAAAACTTCTGGTAAGAGGTCCAGCACCCCGAAAGAAGGTAAAAAGGGGTCGTAATTTTAGTAGAGGTCACACCTCCCCGTGCTACCAGGTCTAAACCTCCTTTGGAGAATGTGAAGGGTAAAGGGAAGAAGAAGCTGATAGAAAGTTCTAGCTCGAGTTTGAGTTCATCGGACAACATGGGCATCGACTCCAATCATCTCACCTCCTCTGAGTCTGAGAGGGAGGAAGTTGTGGGGTCCAGGACCCCTATTCACACACTGGCAACTAAGGGAGGGTTGTTAAAGCAGAGCCGTGCAGAACTACGTTCTAAAGCAATTCATGACCCATTGGCTATACTTCCAGCCCCTAGAGCAGCTCAGGCACCTCAAGTGATCCTATCCCCAGTACATCTTCCTCGGTCTATGAATCAACCGACGGTCACTGGCTTGCAGACCATATTAGAGGAGAAGTAGTTGTCTACAGATGGAGTGGTAGATAGAAATCCAGATGTGTGGGAGACGCTACGCTTCCACAAATTTCAACAGTTCATTAAGCCTCGAAATCCATATGTTCCTTCATGGGTTCAGGAATTTTATGAGTGTTATGCGAGGTTGATCCCGAATAGGAAGAAGAAAGCTGGGTTGATGGCACTGGTAGACTACGTAGAGGTGCGGGGAAAGAAGGTATAGTGTAGCGAAACTGACATTAATGATTAGTTGGACTGCACTACACGCACTATCCATTCTTTGGCAAACAAGGTCAAAACCTAAACATTGGATGATTTGAAGGGGTGGTTGGCCCCGTAGCTGAGTGATGCTACTCTTCCCTGGCTAGAGGTGGGAGTGATGATTGAGAAAAAAGACTTGAATGTGCCTGCTCGATATTTGTTTGGATTCATCTCCAGCAATTTAATGCCTTCACAAAATGAATTGATTATCCAACATCCTAAGGCTGCCCTGCTGGGGTGTATTATTGATCAGGAGCGTCTGAATATCGGGGCGATAATTTCTCAGGAGATGGTGATGAGGGCAAAACAAAACCAAACCTCATTGCCATTTCTAGAGCTGATTAGTGATCTGTGTCATCGAGCGGGTGTGCCCTTTGTGGCGAAGACAGATACTGAGGTGACTCCAGCATCGTTGACTGACATTCGGAGGATTGAGGCTGAGTACACAAAAGATGAAGCGGAAAGGAGGAAGAAGGCTCCGGTAGAAACTCAGAGACGCTGGAGGCCGACACTAATAGTCTACTCCGGCAGTTGAGCCGACAGGTAAACCCACCTCCTTTACCTCTACTGCACCTGCCCCTGCTACTACTTCCCGTCCGCCCTTGACACAGGACATGATATATAAAATGGGAAACCTTGCCTATTCGTCTGATCTGAGGGCCTCGAGGGTTGAGGCTGTTGTTCCTTTTATGATCGACCAAGCGATAGAAGCGACACTGGCTTCCATTCGGGAGGAGTTAAGATTACAGCGGAATATGATCATGCCTCACGGGGCAGCATTGGATGATCTCACTGTTCGGGTCAAGGTATGCGAGATTTCAGACCGCGGCTCTCATACGTGATGTGGATGAGTTGAAGTCCACCGATATCTCGATGTTGTGAGGAAATGTAGATGTTCTCGAGGACCCAGTGCCGATATGCCAGCTGTTTTTGAGATCCCTCTGTCTACTATGATGATGTTACAGCTGTTGATGATGATGAGTCAGACACACCTGAGACAGATGAGGAGGAGCTAGATGCTCGTGATGAGGTGGTGTTTGAGGATCTAGAGGACCTGGAGGGTGATTTGGTACGGGTGGCTATGGAGGCCTCAATGCGCGAAACATCCATGATTGGCTCGAGTGGGTCTCAGTTGACAGAGGAGATAGTTGCACAGACCTCCACAGCTGGAGTTGAGCCGGGCACCGATGCCCAGATTGAGGCCACCCTAGATGTGCAAAGTTCACCTCAGGCCTTGCCTTACAGGGGGATTTTTACTCTACCTCCATTTTCTTTACTATTGACATATTTCAATTTTATTTCACATTGAGGACACTTTTTAGTTATTTTGGTGTGGTGAAGGTATTGTTATGCCTAGCCTTTTGGATGTTTGGATGTATTTTGTTTTTATTTTGTCTTTTGGATATTTTGTGTTTTATTGTTTTTGTTCAAACTTTTCTTTGTTGATTGAATGTGAATGACTGTTGGCTTTATTTCATCATCCTCTCTCTTAATTACCTTATTGTGTGTGATTGTTGTTCTCTTGTACATTTGAGTGTCGGTTATGATCAATATCAATGACTTGAATAGTGCTCTTGATGACCGATATATTTGTGCAAGTCCAACAACGCAATTTGAGTTGCATAAGTGATGTGTGAACTCTTAGCATCTCATTGTGACTAGTCAATTGTCGAAGTGAGTTTTGTAATGATTGTTGCATGCGAGCTTAACTTGTAGAGTAATGATCGATGATTATGTTGAATGCCTTTTGTGGTGAGGTTTACTTTAAATATGTGCATAGTTATACCTAGAACTTGCCCTGTTCGTCCAATTGACTAATTTTGGTGAATGAAGAAAATGATCTTAGGCATAATTTTTTTAGAATTAACCTACCTTGTGAGTGTGTGAACCTAGCTTGGAACTATTTGAGCCTAACCTTTTCTTTTGATGAAACATGAACACAAATAACCGGGTCCTCCCCACCTAACACCTTCATGAAGCATTTGTTTGTTTGAATAGCCAACTTAGGCCAAAAGCCTAAGTTGGGGGGTGTGATAAGAAAGAGGAAGAAATCGAGCAAGAAGTTCATGAAATTCACCCTTGGGAACTTGTGTTGAAGAAAAAGATGCAACCCCTCCATAAAAAAGGAGAAAAAGGTGAAAAGAGAAAAACAAATGATTTTTTTTTTATCAATTGTGCATTGTAGAAATAAAAGGGGTATCCGATGAGCTATACCAAATTTTTTGTGTGTTATGAATATGCCAAGGCTGAGTTGTGAAGATGTAAAGAATGAAAGAAAAGGAGAAGAAGTGAAATTTGAGCCATGCTTCATGAAGGTAGAAGTCACTAAGCAGAAATGATCATACCCGTAAAAATTACAAGCCTTAAAAGACCTTTTTGATCTTGCATGAGCTGAGTGATGTGTTGATTGGAAAATACGGGCAAGCCTGTGGTTAAAATCATGCATGTTTTTCTCATTGGGAGTGTAATAGTTAATTTCGATTCCTTAATTGTATTATTTGATTGGATTTGTGGATATCATGGAATCATTCTTGATGTGAGGGAATTTTAATACTCTTGTTGAGCATGAACTTGCATTTGAAGTAAGCATTATGAGCTTGAACTCTTTTTGATGATGGCGAGCCATAGTTTGAAAATTTTAATGCATAATTGAACATTGCATGCATATAATGAACCTTGTGTGCATTCATGTTGAGTCTCTAGTAGAACTATTTGTAGACATCCATGTTGGCCTGATTGATCTTGTGTTTTACTTGAGGACAAGAAAAAGTTTGAGTTTGGGGTGTTGATGAGTCGGGAATTTCGACTCATTTAGGGCTTATTATTCGATTATTTAGTGTCCTCAATGCTTATTTTGTTCTCATAATTGATGTTAATATGTCATTATGTAGCAATGATGGCTTAAGAGTGAGGCAAGGACATTACAATGTGAAAAAGAGCGAAAAAGTTGGACAAGCTGAAGAAAAGAGAAGCTGGAGCTCGCAAAAGCCACTCAACAACTCGCCGAGTGAGCTTCCACTTAGCCTAAAGTTCCAGCGAAGTTGCCCATCAGCGACTACGATCCAGCTCATCAAAAGTTCCAGAACAATTGGATGTAGGAGCCAAGCTAAAAATTGAGAATAAGAGAAACTCGGTGGATCGCCGAGACTCGGCGATCCCGACTAACTTCTCCGGGTGGTCTCGTGCTGGGTTTTTGGGAACGTATAAATTCATTTTTTAAAGAAAAAAAGGGAGTTCCCACAAAGTGTAGTCATGAGTCTTTCAAAGTTTTTACATTTTCACATTGTTAAACAATTTTGGAGAAGATTTGGATCTCATATTTGATTTTTAGGATTCTAGCTTAAATTTTGGCATTGGGTATTGCAAATTACTAACAATTCAGATGGATAATCTTGTTAATAAAGATTTCTTACTTTTCGCTATGTTTTGCTACAACCTCCTATCTTAGGGGTGTTATCATGAAGTCGAATGCATTAATTAGCTAATGGTTGTTATTAATTGCTGAATTTAATGTTGTTTTCAAATGGGTTCAATTAGTTGTTCGTGTTTTAATTGATGAACTGAAGTTGCAAATTCGGTTCTAGCTTAGCTCTTTATGCTTGCTTGATAAAGAGGTATTTGAGTAGAGTGAATGATTGATAGTTGTATTGATTCGTATCTTTACAAACCCAACTTGAGAAAGTGGGTTAATTAAGGAATTGGGTTATTTGGTAGTTTTACGCTTGTTGAGGTTTGAGAGAACTCACTTGAAATATGATAGTTGATCGAGTGATGTCTATTGTATTCAAAACCTATCCTACCCATTGAGATTCAACAACATGAAGCAATTAGTAATTACACATTAAGCAGAATTAACATTCGATTGATCACATTACTAAGGTCCACTCGCTAATTGTTTAATTCCAGTTAGTTGTTCCTTATTATAAATTGGTAACTAAATTCCCCACATTTGATATTTATCATTGAAACTTCATGATTTAATTTATTTTGTGAAATCTTTACTTCTACAAACGATTAGAACACGGTTTTACTTCATAGTTAAGTTTTTTACCGTATCACTCCCCATGGGATCGACCCCAACTCTTAGTTGTGTTTATATTTGTTAGCGACCGCCTACACTTAGAATCGGAAGAACTTTAGTTGAGAATTATCATAAATTAGGGATAGATTTGGTTCAAGCGGTTTCGACAAGGTTGACAATGAATGGTTTAGGCTCGAATGTTGCAAAGATGGTTGCACACCATCACAAGGTAGTCACAAAAGGTATGAACATTTGGATTTCTGCTCAAAATTTATGCCCAAGATCATTTCTTACATTCACCAAGATTAGACATTTAGACTACCAAGAAAAATTCTAGGACTAAACAATCATGTTTTCAAGTAGGACCTCACCATAAATGGAACTTCAAACACAATCATTTAGCAAAGCTCTTCAAAATCAAGAAACTAATGTGTGATGTTCATTGCAAGGCTCACATCAATGCACAACTAGTCAACACAAGAATCCAAAAGATCATCCAAAAGTAAAAACACACTGATGCCTTCTTGCCACATCAACACAAGACACATCTCTCATCATGAGTACTATTCAAAATATCGATATTAAACATAATCGATCCACGAATGTAAATGATAAAAACACAAGCATATTTAATCATTTCACAACCCTAAAATGAAGGAGCAATATATAGAGAGATAAAATGAGATCAAAACAAAAATATCATAAAAAAAACCAAAATACTACAATATCTCAAAATTAACTTAAACAATAATGAAATAAAATCCAAAAGGGGGAATATAGGCACATGTGCCCTCACCCCACCAAAAAAAATAATAATAGCAATGTCCTCAATGCTATCAAAAGTTAGTACGGGAGGAGAATGAGTGAAAGGTCCCCAAGACAGGCTATGCCTTTGAAGAACTCTGACCTTGAGGATCAGAGGTAATGGTATCATCTCGGGCATAAATGCTCGTAAAAATTGAAAAAGTAGGCCGCACAGTAGCATCAAGTGGGGGCATCGGTGTCCGGCCGGCACATCACTGGGAGTAATAGTGGATTCTGAAGAAAAAACCCTACTAGTGCCAATTGTGGAAGTCTCTCCAGGAGAGATCTCTCTTTTGTCAAATGCACTATTAACTCCTATATCTCTTGTAGCTCTATTGAGATCTCATTTATAACCTTTTTAGCAGCTCTCAGGAACTCATCCTTATTCATCTCCTAGGTGCCTCATCCTCAGCATCATCATTAATATTACTTGGCCGGTCAGCTACCTCACCTGATGTATTCATTTCCTTAATAGTAGGAGGTACAACCTCGGGCATCTCAGACAAGGGAACCTCACCCCGAAATAGGAAGATATTTGTGGACCTCTGCTTCTCTACTTTAGCACTATTGGTATCTATATCACCCCTCAACTAAGTCAGCATAGTAGAGTAGCCTTCATATATCTCTATCTCTCTTCTACTCTAGCAGAGAGGTTGTCCAACCTCTCCCCATATGATGCTAGAGTGATCCTATGCAACACAAACTCAGCCTTAATCAGGCACATCACAACCTCAATCTCGCTCTCAATAATCTTTGGCACCTTCTTTTCTATCCTAGATAGTTGCCCATGTGATATACCAAGGCTTGGGTCAAGGGAGGCAAGGATCCATGGGTAGGAGCAGTCACACAGGAATGTGCAGAAGAAGTAGATGGCACAGCCAGGGTAGAGTTGTACCTGAAGGTTCCACAGAAATAGCTGGACAAGCAGTGTCAGCCTCCAAGGTAGTGGGATCCATAATCGGGGTGGTGTAAGGTGGTGGAGGTTTTCTCCTAGCTGTATCATCTCTCAAATATTCAGCCTCTATCCTCCAAATGTCATTGGAAGACGTAGTGGTAACTCAGACATTAGTCCTCTCTCTGAATGCCACTCCGGCATCCTCGCATAATTGTGTGATCAAGACTGGGAATATAATTGATGTCTGCTCCTAGCAGGCTCTCATGATCACTCTTCTACATTAATAGAACCCACATTAATATTCTCCCGATAAATAATGGTACCAACCAATAAAGCCTTCAGATATCAAAGGATTGACTCGTTTAGGGATGTCAGTATGTTGCTATTGATAAACCTGAACCAGTATCAAGCTCCAATATTTATGTCCTTCTTCTCTATCTTCACATTGTCATCCATCCACAAAGGAGTAATATATGTGATCAAGGTTCCCAACCATTCCTTTAAAACATTCGGCTCATGCATCATCTGAAGTGTGTATAAATCGTCCTTGTTGCCCTTTGTGCCGAAAACTTCATTAATGGCCCATGGGTGGCATTGAACCATTTTTTCTTAGACCTCCAGTTCCTCCAAATGCTTCCAAACGAAGCCCTTCCTTTTCTTGGGCAAGACCTTCGCATAGTCCACGTAGAACTCTCGAATCCAGGCCGAGAAATAACAGGGTTCAGGTGTTCTGAACCTCTCAAACTAGTGCAATTTAATGGTATCCCATATGTCCAAGTAGTCTCTCATCACTTAATCCATAGAATAGCCTTTCCCCTCAAGAATGGTCCATTCTCCTACATCTTTGAGCCTATTGACGGCTCTTGGTGCTATGATTGGAAGATCTCTGGAGGCATGTGATTGTGGGTTTTGTGGAAAATTGGACTGGATGTCCATTCCCCTTTTTGGCCTAAAACGCTAAAATCACCCTCCAAAACCAATTAAAAGATTGAGAAACCGTAGTCAGTAAAAACCCAACGAAGAGTCGGGGTCGAATCCCACATGGAATGGTATATCGTGGAGAATTCTTTATCGAGAGATTTGGATTTTATATTAGCTCATTTGGAATAGTAAGAACAATTGGGTGGATGGTACCACCAACTTAATATAAAACTTTTATTATCAATTATCGCAATTAAACTAAAAATTGAACGATATCAAGAGTTAACAAGCAATCTAGGGGTGTAGGGATTGGATATCAATGTCATATAAGAATAATTGTGTTGCTCTATAGTTATATGCATACACGAATAGGCTAAGACATCTTCAATGACGCTAATAATATTTCGATCTCAAATAATATATGCCTAGAATCTCCTTTCGGTCTCATCTAATGCTCATATAAAATAACCATTACCTTAATCTATTCTCTCTTTCGAGAATATGGCTAATAGATCTGACCCATAAACTCTCTTCCAATCAAGTCAAGGACATCAAATCTAAATTTCTAGTATTGAACTAATTACCCACTAAAATAAATCTCTTTCGAGCATCAACCAGAGATCAGAAGTAGGAATTAGGTTTGCAACCTTAACCCTTAAGTTAACCCCATGATAAGTAGACCAAATACATGCATCAACAACAACAAAACAGAGCATAGCATAATACCCACCACATTAAATTAACATTCAATCCTATTAGAGCACCCGTAGATCATGGGGTTTTAGCCACCCATCACAAAAAGTAAAGAAAATATACCTTCCATGAAAGCAACCATGAGGAACTTGAAATCATGCAATTAAGAGTAAACCCACTTTGGATTTAACTTCAAATTATCGAATTCAAGATTCAAATTGTAAAACCCAAGAAGACTAGACAAAGTGTTCTAAAAAGTAAAGTGTTCTCGCTCAAAATGTTCTCCTAAACTCTATAGTTCAGCTCTCTAACCAAACTCCCTTAAAACTCTATCCTTTGGATATTTATATTTTCCTAAAGTTTGACCCAAAAATCCACTTCGCGACCAACTCGGTGACATTATTCAAGCTCACCAAACTCACTCGGTGAATCACCCTTTTCTCCTCAGCTCGCCTTGCGATGTGCTAGGCTTCACGTATTTGGACCTCAATTGGAAATCTCGATCGAGTCATCTTTTCGCATTCGACGAATTACAAAATACCACCTTACTTTGTCGTTCGAGCATTAAGTATTTACTTGCACACTGTCAGTTTGGGTGATGTGCAACATGTTCGCCTTTCTCATTCGGCACATTGCCTTTTCTACTTGAGTTCATTGAATTTCTTTGGTAGTCAAAAGTTCTATGCCCTGATAGTTTGGGGGAGCTCATGCTAAATCGGCGATCCTCCCTTCGTGCTAGGTGACCAACAATGTTCATTTTGCACTTCTTTTTTAATTTTTGGCCATTCTTTCAAGTTTCAGTCCATGCCTTTCCAATTTCCTTCATAGTTACAAATAATCAATATTTGATTAGAAAAGGAAAAAGTTAGGCATTGATGACACCAATTATTGAGCTAAATGAACCTTGAATGAGTGCAAATCTACCACTCATCAACACCCCCAACATACACTTTTGCTTGTCCTCAAGTAAATCAAGAACACAATAAGCTCACTAAGAGTGTCTACAACAGTACTCAATGAGAGTTAATATGCAAATGCCATGGCAAGACTACTCTCAATAGCATGTTATGCTAAATCATGATCTAAAAGCTTCAAATGATGACTAGCTAGTCTCAACACAAGCTCAAGCTCACTCTAGCTTCTTGTCGAATGCAAGAAAATATTTCAACAAATGCATTCAAGTGCCCTCATATCAAGAATGATTACATGCTCTAACAAAGAAAATCAACAAAGGTAATACGAATCAATTCAACTCTCACTCTCTTAAAAAATAAATACATGCAAGCTTTGTCCCATATATTTGCCCATATTTTCCAATCATCACACAACCTAGTTCATGCAATATCTCAAGGGTCTTTTAGGCTTGTAATGGGGCTGCGGGTTAAGGCACGGTCAATTTTGATCGGTGATGTAACACCCTGGATTCGAGAAAGGGTAAAATAACATGTTTTCAGAAGTCCTGGTGACATCCGACGGATTCCAACCATGCCCTGTGAAGTCAACCAGGGAAAGTGTGTCTGGTCCGTGGATTGGTCACCCCAAATGGTTTAGATGACCACGAACCACGGCCTGGACCAACGGACCATCGTTGGGTCCACGGTCCGTAGATGAGGTCATTGGATCACTGGCCTCAAATCCACTTTCTGACGCTGAACGACGGACCAGCGAGATAGACCATTGGTCAGCCACGTCCATTGTTCAAGGCATCGTTTAAGGTCGGCAGTTATTTTCTTAGGGGTAGTTGGGTCTTTTCCCAATTAGTCTAGCCTAATACTATGTCGTTTTACCCTTAACCAAAACCCCTATATAATTGTTTTAACTCTAAAATTTCCATATTAAGAAAAACATTCTCTCAAATTCACAAATGAAGAACAAGGTCTTCCTCTTAAATATTTCTCTCTCTAGAAAGCTTGAAGAAAAAAGGTCCAAGCTAGGGTTTGCAAGTCAATTCTCCAATTCGTCCATTGAATTTAAGAACTGGCATTGAGGTATGATAGATTTCATCCATGGATTCCTTCCATTCATGGAGTTCCCAAATTCTCCTATTTTCGAAGCTAGAATTCCTCAATTGAGTTAGGATTTTCTTCTATGTTATGGGATCTCCTAATTGTTGATCTAATTGATTGATTTATGATCTATGATACATGAATTGAGTTAATCTCATGTTTTTATGATAATTCCCCATGAACCCATGTAATTCCCATGTTTTCCAATGATGAGTATATAATGTGGGTCTTTGATTATGAAATAAGAGTTTTATTAAATCAAGCATGAATTAATAGGATTATATGGATTTATGATGAATTTCTATGAACCCATGTCTAACCCATGTTTGATGATTGAAAGTGGGTTTGAACTATGAAAGGTGAAAAATGGAATCATGCATGTCTTATGAAATCTATGTAAATGTTTTAAGGATGCTTTGAGATTGAAGTATCAATGATGTTGCTATTGTTTTGTTGCTGAAAGGATTTCCCATATACACATATAAGCATGAATTGTGAAAGGTTTCCTCACATAATAAGAGTTCTGAAGGTTGAAAGGCTATATCACCTTAAATGAACTAATGCTAAGAAGCTATTCTAATGATGAGGTAAGAGGAGATTACCTATGCTCTCTAATAGAATGACAAGAGGCGATTACCCACGTCACGTGATGTAAGGACAAGAGGTGATTACCCATGTTCCTTTAAGAGCTAAGATGAATAGAATTAAGAACTATTCGGTGGAAGTTAAGCGTAGAACCGACTGGACAAGTGGCGATTACCCGTGTCCCATAACTATGTGCCAATATAGGATTGTCTAGATAGACATTAGCTAGTGGATCCACAATAGCTAGAAATTCATGGTCCTTACAGTGGCAAGTAGGACACCCCTTTTTGGTGTGGGTTAGACACCATATTCCATGTTTCTAGATCAGATGGTATTATATGTCGGTTAAGGCTACTTCCCACAAACAAGTAAAGTTATGATGAACCAAGGTTACTTCAAGAAGTATCGTAAGTATGTTTCAAGATGATATTCATTTGCATTGATCATGTTTTATGGCTTATGCGTTTTAACTCTCAAGTTTCATGTTTTAGCTTGATCATTGCATGTTCATGAAAATGTCCTATTTTAGCATTACTTAAATGTTTATATGCATGGCTATCATACTTGGTACATTGTTTTGTACTAGCACATACTCTTGCCTACATTTTCCCAAATGTAGGGTCACACGGTCAGGGTTCTCAGTTTCGTGGCTAGAGGTTTACTTGAGAGATTTCCGAGCTTTGGTGAGTCCTCATGCTTCGAGGACGGATCTTCATTATTTTAGTCTTCTTTCTTATTTTCAGTTTTGGACATGATATATGGGCTAGGCCCAATTTCATTCTATTGTACTAGATAGCTAATGAGACAAGTGTTTAGACTTCCGCTTTGCTTTTATAAGAACCTTTGAGACTTGAAATGTACTTATTTATCTCGTTTATTTCTATTTCTTATGTTATGAGTGCTAATTGGCTTGTATGGGGCCTCTCAGAGTCTTATACGCCATGTTACATCTAGGGTGTACCCCTGGGTCGTGACAGGTGACTTTTCCTTTTCAAAGCATTGTTGCAATCATCATCACCTCTTGTCAAGTTCTTTTTCTCCTTTTTCTTCTTTTTCATTTGAGAACTCAACCCTTAACTTGTCACTAAATTTATTTGGAACTCCCCTTTTATTTTATTCACTTTTCTTTTTCATTTTCATTTTTCCAAGATATTCCCATCAATTGATGACAAATACACACACATTTTTTTTTAATAAGGAGGGGTTCCTCTTTTTGTAAAATATTCAAATTTGAGTCTCATTGCTTTCTTTTTAGCCCTTCACTTAGCTCTCATTCATCCTTTCTTTCCACAGCCTCAACTTAGGCTATTGGCCTAAGTTGGCTATTCGAACATCGCAATGCTTCAAAAAAGATTTTTGATGAGAAGGTAGGGACAATTTGGTTCAAGAGGTCTATTTTTTGTTGACAACAAACGGATTATGCTTAAATGGTGCAAAAATGGTTTCACACCCTCACAGGGTAGTCACAAATGGTTTATTAACGATTTGGCTCCCTCATTGAATTTTTATCCAAGATCATGTCTCGCATTAACCAAGTTTCACACAATTGGACTAACAAGGTAAATTCTAGGACTCCGCATGCATGCTTTGAAGTAAAAACTCACCACATGTGGCACTTCAAAATACACTCATTTAGCACATCCCGAAAAGATCAAAAGCGTACATGTGATGTTCATTGCAAGGCTCATATCGAAACACAGCTTGTCAACAAAAGATTCAAAGAGATCATTAAAGAGTGTAACCACATCAATTTATTTCTCGCAACACCAACACTACGGATCATGCTCATCTTGAGTACTATTTAAGAAAATAATATTGAATAAAATTGATTCTAAAATTATATCAATGAAAACCTCAAGCATTTCACGATTTAAAAATTAATGAAAGGGTTGCATTTATCAAGAGAGAACAAAAATTTTAGTAAAGAGACACAATTTTCCAAAAAAAAAGCACTCTAATATAAACAAAACATTAACTATAAATCTCAAAAGAATAAATAACAAAATACAAACAAAAGGGGAATCTTTGCACGAAGGCCCTCACCCCACTAAAAAAATAGTGTCGTCAATGCTAAATAAATGAATACTGGGAGGTTAAGATATAGGATCCCCCTGACACCGTATGCCTAAGGAGCACTCTCATCAGGAGTCTCTGGTGGAGAAGCCTCAAATGGGGCATCGATGCCCCATAATAGGATCACGGAAGACGGCAATGAAGGCTTGGTTTGGGCATCAGTGCCTGTCTCAGCAATGGGTAGTGTGGGGGAGTCCTGAGTGATTCCACTAGACCCAACCTATGTAGTCTCTCAAAGAGAATTCTCTAGGGTAGCCTAAAGGATTGCGTCCTCAAACTCTTGCATCTCTGTCAAGGTCTCAGCAATCCCTTGTGTGTCCTTTCTCAACCCCTCCTCATCAGTCTTCTCAACCAACTCCTGATCCTCAACATCCAAATCTAAAGCAACCTCAGGTACAAAAGAGAAAGGTGCAGCACTAGGCATCTCGGTTGCAGGGGCAGCACCATCTGAAAGGGGAACATCGGCCCAAAGTGTCGATATGTCCACGGGCTGAATCTAAACAACCTCAACCCTCAATGTGGCAACCTCATCCCTAAGGGTGTCCAAAGCACTAAGACTACCCTCAGTCTTCTCCAAAGCTACCATCTTCACAGTCAAATCATCTAATCTCAGATTGTGGCCCTCAATTGTCTTCTCACATTTGACCACCCGATTAGTTAGAGAAGCCAAGGCATTATGGATATCCGGGCCAATGAGCTGGGGCAAGTCTTTCTCAATCCAGGCAGCTCTAACATCCGCTGATCGGGCTAGACTACCCATCTTGTATATAAGTCCCTGGGTCAAGGGAGGATGGGCAACAGGAGAAAGAGGAGGCCTCACACTAGCAGCGGTCACAGAAATAGAGGGTACAGATGCAGTAGTGGAATAAAAAAAGCCAACAACAAATGAAGGAATAGGAATACATGTCTGCTCCACAGAAGAAGTAGATGTGCTGGTTCATGAGTCAATTTCGTAGGGTCGACCAATAGAGTGGAGTCTGGTAGTGGCAGCTTCCTCTGAGATGTATCATCTCTCAAACACTCCACCTCAATCCTCCGGATATCACTGGATGAGGCTGGTGTGACTCTCACATTTGTAGAACCCTAAAAGGGACTCCTACCCTATCATATAAATGTGTGATCAAAAGTATGAATGGGAGCGATGTCTGCTCTTGCTTGACCCTCATCAACATATCTATAGCAACAATGGCACCGACATGTATGTGCTCTCGATCTATGAAGATGCCCACGAATACCTCCTGGTCATGGCGAAGAATACACTCATTTTGGGATAGCATCAGGTTGTTGCCAATGAAGCCAAACTGGTACCTGGACACGATATGTAAATCTTTCTTCTCTATCTTAGTACCATCCGCCATCCATAAAGGAGAAGAATTAGTGATCAAGGGTGCTAGCCAACTCTTCCAAGAATCTAGATCGTGGAACATCCAGAGCGAATACATGTTAGAGTCAAAAGCTCGCACCTTCAGTACCATATTTATGGCCCCAGTATCACATCTAACCATTTTAACTCACACCTCCATTTCTTCAAGTGGTTTCCATATTGTTCTTTTCCGCTTCTTTGGGAGGGCCTGAGCATACATTGTAGATTTACCTTACCCAAGAAGGAATGTAAGGATTCCTAGGTCTGGTGAAATCTTCAAACTGATGGAACTAAATTGTATCCCAGATAACTGGGTAATCGCTCATCACTCCATCTATGGAGAATCGTCTCTCCTCAAGTATGGTCCATTCTCATGCCGCTTTGAGCCTATTCAAGGATCTTGGAGCTATAATCGGGAGAACTCTAGAAGTTGGTGTCTGTGTATATGAGAGCTGAACCAATGTGAATCTACTTTCTGTCCTCTTTCTGACAACCCTAGGGTTTACCCTATCTTGGGTAGATGGTTTCGGGGTGGAGGTTTATCGGTGATTCAGAGATTCAGATAGTTCATTAATGGAGAGGCCCTAGTGTCTCTTTAGAGGAGGAGAAGGAGGAGGAGGAGAAGGCTCCATGTCTGACCCAATATCAGAGTAGACCACCTTCTTACCCTTTGTTCTCGCCATTACCTGCCACGTACACATTAAATCATAAGATTTGTGAAGGTTAGTCGAAATAGAAAGCACCTTGAATAAAGTTTTAAAAATAGTCGTGAGGCTCATATCTATATGCAATCTAAACTCAACATTATCAACAAGAAGTCAAAACACCAACCTTAAACCAAAATATAAGCAAGAAACTGAGGAATTGGGGTTGGGTTGACTCGAACTCCAATCAAATGTACTCCTAGCACTTTCAATACACTCACACGAGGCACACAATCACTTAAAATGCACAATGTAAGAGAGGAGAATTGACTGGACATCTAGAGGTAAAGCACTATTTTGGTGTGGGTCGCGAGAGCGTTACCAAATTGAGGAAACTCTGAATACTAGATATGACCTCAAAATAACAGGGGTCAAGGTCGGCTAGCGAGACGATGGGAAAAGGCTCAAAAATTTCAAAGTGTTTTGATTTTTGAATCTAAAACAACTTTGGGATTTTTTATGTCAGGCCCGTTAGGCACACTAACTAACGTCACCGAACATGTTCGGTGTATCGCCGTATGGAGCTTACGCTTGCCAAACATTCCTGAACAATTACAAAACCTGAAGGTTAATTTGGTGGATCTTATTGAGTTCGATCAGTGTAGTTTGGCGAATCGCCCTTTGTAGCTCTGGTCGCTGATCTGGACGTTGCACTTTTTCACCACTTTCAGCTCAAAAGGCGGACAATAATCAGTCCTCTTAATGCTTCTCGTGCATTGCCATTTTGGTTCTGGCCTCGTACAATCTTCCCCTATCTATGTTTGAACGTCTTATCCACCCGCACTTACACTTACAGTGCACGTTATTCGAAATCAATTAAATCAAAAGTAAAGACTTAGGTTGCCTCCCAAGATGACATGACATAGTCCTCAAACTAAACATTCATTATTGGGGCTCGGTATGGTATTACTAGGCAAAGCCCCTTTTGCCTTGGATTTTGATGAGTGGCAATTTGATCAAGTTGGGTCTCCAGCTGCTTGATCGAAACTGAATGTGAAGTCACTATTTGGTTTAAAGTGAAGAAGTCATCTTTCAAAGCCTTCAACCTTGTTGTAGATCCTTACAAGCATGTCTTTTGTCTGGCTTCCTTCTAGACCAGCTGGATGTTTTGGGTGTGGACAATCATGGGGAGACATGTATCTATCTTTGTCTACTTCCCTATCTCTCCAGTTTCCATCCATCCAATCTTTCCAACCACTATCTCTATTCTTATTCCAACATTGGTTCCTACCTTGACGTTGATAATTGTTGTGAGAAACCCTCCCCCCCTCCCTCACTTGATTTCCAAAGTATTTAACATATTCATTGTATAATGCCTCAAATTTGGCATCATCTAGGCACTACCCACTTTTGGTTCAGACCACATTCACTGACTTAGTTCAACCTCCCATGACATGTTTGAATAATAGATTTGGGTCATCATTTTGGCCATGTTTCATCTCTTTCATAGTTCTTTTTGATTTGTTCTTTGCTCAAGCCCACTTGTAGAAGGGGTGCTTTGTCCTCCGTAGTGTGAAATGCTCAGTTGAGCTTAGTCAAATCATCTAACAACAATGCAGCTACATCATATAGTTGTCTCATCAATCCTCCATGGACTAATTGATTATCCACACTTTTATTGATTGAATCAAGACTTCAATAAAATTATTGTAGCAGCAAATTTTCTGGAACGCCATGCGTTGGACATTGCAAGAGTAAATTCTTGAACCTCATCCATTTTTCATGCAAGGGCTCAACTCCAACACTTTTGAAATTTTTTATTTGGAGACGAAGTTTAACCATCTTTGAGGGTGGAAAGAATCGTTTCAAGAACACCTCAGTTAGCTCATCCCATGAAGTAATAGAATCATTTGGCAACTTTGCCAACCATCTTGTAGCCTCTCCCATTATAAAGAAAGGAAATAGTCTCAACCTTAGGGATTCTTGGGAGATACTCTTGAACACAAAGGGTCCACACACCTCCTTGAAATTCCTAAGGTTCTCATGGGAATCCTCATTAGCTAGAACCCAAAAAATTCCTTTCGTCTGGAGCAATTGGATCATAGTTCCGGTTATCTGAAGCACCGCCCTCCCTGTTGTAAGAGGCATTTGGATTGCTCCCGTGCTTTGAATGACATTAATGGGAATGTCATTTAAGTCACCCATATTATCGTTTTGACCATAGTGACTATCATTTCCACTCCCATGGTCACTAATCTTTTCCACCTGCAAATCGATCAACAACAACACAAAACAACAACTCTACTATAAATGGACCAAATTAAATCTAATTTCTCAATTAGAATTCTCAACCACCACTCCCCAATAGTGGTGCCATTTTTCTAACACTCAAATCACCCTCCAAAACCAATTATAAGAGTAAGTGATTGTAGTCAGTAAAAAAATCCAACGAAGAGTCGGGGTCGAATCGCAAAGGGAATGCTATATCGTGGAGATTTCATTTATCGAGAGATTTGGATTTTAGATTAGCTCATTTGGAATAGTAAGAACAATTGGGTGGATGGTACCAGCAACTTAATTTAATGCTTTTGTTTTCAATTATTGCAATGAAACTAAAATTCAAACGAAATCAAGAGTTAACAAGCAATCTAGGGGTACGGAGATTGGATATCAATGTCATATAGGAATAATTGTGTTGCTCTATAGTGGTGTGCATACATGAATAAGCTAAGTCATCTTCAATGACGCTAATCATCTTTCGATATCAAAGCATCTATGCCTAGAATCTCCTTTCGGTCTCATCTAATGCCAATTCTAAACAACCCATTACCTTACTCTATTCTCTCTTTCAAAAATAGGGCAAATAGATCTGTTCCATAACCTCTCTTTCAAGAAAGTGAAGGACATCAAACCTAAATCTCTAGTATTGAATGAATTACCCACTCCAATTAATCTCTTTCGAGCATCAACCAGAGATCGAAAGTAGGAATTAAATTTGCAACCTTAAGCCTTCAGTTGACCCCATGATAATTAGACAAATTTCATGCATGAACAACAACAAAATATAGCATAGCACAATACCCACTATATTAAATTAACACCCAACCCCATTAGAGCACCCCTAGATCTTGGGGTTTTAGTCACCCATCACAAAAAGTAAAGAAAGTATACCTTCCATGAAAGAAGCTATGGGAAACTTGAAATCAAGCAATTAAGAAAAAACCCACTTTGCATTTAACTTCAAATTATCGAATTCAAGATTCAAATTGTGAAACCCCAAGAAGACTAGTTGAAGTGTTCTAATAATTGCCCTTCGGTGACATTGGTCGGGCTCACCAAACTGACTCAACGAATTGCCCTTCGCTCCTCATCTCTCCTTGTGATATTCTAGGCTTCAGGTGTTTGAACTTTAGTTGGTGATATCGATTGAGTCAGCCTTTCTCATTCGGTGAATTACCGAATACCACCTTTGTTCTCCGTTCGAGCATTAAGTCTTTGCCTTTCACATTGTTAGTTTGGGTGATGTGCATCAGGTCTGCCTTTCTCATTCGGTGCATCGTCTTTTCTTCTTGAGTTCGCCGCTCTTATTCGGTAGAAAAAAGTGTTATGAACTATCAGTTTAGGCGAGGTCATTCTCAGTTGGCGATCTGCCCTTCATGCTAGCGATCACCAATGTTCATTTTGCACTTCTTCTTTTTTGCATTTTTTTCCATTCTTTCAAGTTTCAGTCCATGCCTTGTCCAATTGCCTCAGAGCTGCAAATGACCAATATTTGATCAAAAAAATACAAAATTAGGCATTGAGCATACCAATTATTGATCTAAATAGACCTTAACAGAGTGAAAATCTACCACTCATCATTGGCCACCACCTTTTAGGTGCTTCACTCACACGCATAGTGGGGCGTGGAGTGGTCTGCTATTTTTTGAAACGCTCGTTGATTGTGATCCCCCTATTCCTTTTAGGATGGGGTGGAGGAGTAGAAACGCGCTCTGAGTCAAAGGATACCACTCTCTTTCACTTAGATTTTGTCATTTCCTGCAGGGCACAACAAATCAAAACACATGCCAAGTGAAGGTTCGTTTAACAGAGTTAACGAATAATCACAAATAAAATTGTATTCTGAGGCTCGCCAACTGAGAAAGAAATTCACATAATGGATTAGGCGAGCTCACTAAAGTAGAAGGAACAAAAAGAAATTTCACTCAGGCATGTAAAGTGGTGTCAAATCAAACCGGGGATCGTCCGAGTTGGTTTCGGCTAGCTAAGAAGTGAATGTGCAAAACAAATTAGGACAAAGCATAAGGGCGATGTAAATTCCAACTCGGTGATCCGTCGAGTTGGTTTTTGTGAACTAAGACAAGTTCGACAAATGTGACATAACCTAAGTCACAAATTCAAACTCAGAAGGTGAGGGGGGCTTACTATCACTCCCCAAAATAGGGGAGGCGTGACTGGCACTCGATTCCTTATGCGATCGAGTTAGCCATTGAAACATACCAATTGACTCAACTATGGGCCTAGAAGGTTGGGTAGCATAACATCTAAAATACTACGACTGGACCATCAAGGTCATAACCTGAATATCAACAAGTCATATAGACGAAGGGAGACAAGCCAAAGATAATAAAGTACTAGCGAGCCGACAAGGCTTCAAATGAAGACATACATACGTACATACATATATATATATATGCCAAGCCTATGGGTCTTGAGACTAGAAGCTGCAGAAAGAAACCTAGAATATCATGTCCACAATAGCCTCTAAGAGTGTCATAAGCACTGGTCGGGACAAGGCCTCGATTATACCCAAACTACACAATAAAAGTAACATCCTATGAAAGCTCCAGGAAGAGGTGGAGCTTACCAACTCACAACTGAATCGTGAATCCTAGTAGAGGGGTCAATCAGAATAGCTACCTAGACCTGCATGCACGAAACAAAAATGCAGCGTCCCCAGGCAACAGGACGTCAGTACGAATAAAAATGTACTGGTATGTAAGGCAGAAAGTAGAATCGTAAATAGTTGTTGTAAAAAGGGTAATAAAGATACCACCTGAAATAGAAACTCTGATAGCCTCCATGGATGACATCCAACCTTATATAAATTAAATACGCATGGTATGCTCACATAATCGTATGTCGTGAATACATATATATAGATGCACATGCATGTCATATCCAACCATGTGCTAGCAATGGTGGTGCCTTTCGGTAGCGAACCGGCATCATATTCGCCAACTTGTGGCAATCTATGTCTCATACGTATAAATATAGGCAATAGGCCCCATACCTTCCGATTATAGCTCGGGAGTAGAATGCATAGCATGTCATGTCATGGATTTGTAATGCATTTGCGTTACCTGAATCATGTTGCCAATCTTGGCCCATTGATACTCTTGTTCTCATAATCTCGTAATCACTTTTGTATCACATGTAAATGTCTCGTAGAACCTCATATACTTGTAGATTAAACTGGAACACTTAACTTGGATTTAGAAAGGTAACTTAAACATAAGTATGTTCATAAAGAGCTTAAGGTTCTTCACTTAGTAACTATATATGTTTGCTTAGTATTTTGTAAAAGAAAGTATTTCAGAAAAACGCGTCCTTTAGTAGTTTAAACATACGATTTACATTTAAGAGTTTTGGAGATTGACGTATTATTTTAAAGTTTTCCAAAAAATATAAATTAGCGAGGAGTGGAATAGCAACATAATGGAGTCACAAAAATACGTCAGCTGCAATCTCAATGCCTTTCATAAAAGGTCTTTCTAGCAATAGAGTAGTAAAACAATATATTTTTGACGATATAGGATTCCAAAATTCGTGCTCAAAGGAAGTACAGTGCTTAGCCTTAACATACCTCAATTCTGGGTCTTGTTGTATCAATATGGATTTTACCCCTTCCTTACAGTATGTAATCTACAGAAAATCATCTCACACAACCATTACAGGCAGAATATTTACACGTCAGGGTCAAAGTAGAAATTTAGAGGTTATTAGTAGAGTGATTAGCTCGCCAGACCCTTTTTAAATGTATGATTCACTACCTTTTCTTCTCCAAATTACAACCCCAAATTAATGAAGTAACATACATTTTTTCAGCAGCTATAAACAAGTGGAGGCCTACGCAATAGTCAACAACAACCAAATAGAGTATGCTTGCACAATAATAAAAACTCGGCATCCCTCAATTCCAACCACAAAATAATCACAACCAAATCCAAACCATGAGTCTTCAAACCATTAAAGCCAGAAAAAATATATGTTATACCGTCCTAAAATTGTTCAATATAACAATAATAACTTGAACTTACGGCTTCCAATCACCATCCTGTGAGTTCGTCCAATAATTACGTTTGGAATCATGTCTTTCTCTTCATAAGCAATAAGAGAATAAAAGGGCAGAACCTTAACTTAAAATTGATGGAGCTTATAGTATTTTATCATGTCTCCTCAATTACAAAGAGTCTCCTCAAACACAAGACGTTGAACCAAGAAGAAGTCATTTGAAAATTGTAATGCAATAATAGAACCAACGTTACACTTATTTATCTTACAATTAATTACCCATCTATACTTCTTCTTCTCTTCAAGACTCATATCAAAAACAACCACACACAAACAAATCATTTCCAAAAATTCCAGCAACAACAACATCATAAAATACTTTAAAAACAGCCCAACATCACATAACTATCCAAATATAATTTTCCAGCCGTCTATTCGTGTTCTTGCTTATATAGCATAGCTATAACTTGGAATCGCTCAATAAAATGAAGGGTGAGAATTATTACCTCCAAACAGCAGCAACACCACCTAAAAACGAGACTCCTTCACCACGAAGAATCCTTCAAATCCCAACCAACGAGGAGGAAAGAAGTAACATAATCTCTATGAACATTCCGAGGGTGAAACCACGTTGATATCTAGTAGATACTTGCTTGGATGATAGGGGAACCTTTAGAGAGGATTTAGGACTGTTTTCTTCTTGTTTAATCGAAAAAAATGATTTAAAATTAAGGGAAACCAAATCTTATAAAGCTAAACCGACATAGGGGCGAGGGACCCACCTTCACGTGCCTGCTTGTGCAGTCTCACTAAAACTTGAATATCTCTCAATTCTAAAGTCCTATGGACAAATGGTTTAGTGCGTCGGAAAGAAGACTCGTAGACCTTCGATTTTGTATATTGGGGTTCTTCTATGGCTTTATCGATTGGGAGAAAAGCTCTGAGACATTTAACCTAAATTTCAGAAAATTTATCAAAGAAACTGACTCTAACTTTTGTCAACTTTTATTTCCCAACTTTCTTGACTTCAAAACTTCACTTACGATCATTGGGCGACTATATCATCTTATAAAACATCCTTCTTATCATATAAGACACTCTTTGTCTTACCCTCAAGGTACTGGTTAACTTAAACCTTCCGAAAGGGTGGGGTGTTAGAAGAGACATTCTTTAACTCGAACTTGTTTAAGGAAATCCTTGACCCATAACGTTAGTCTAATTCTTTCATTTCTACCACCCCTATGCAAACTTATTCTTCTAAAATGATACACCAAGTCATATAAACCTCATACACTCATGCAATGATACACATATTACGCGAAAGAACCACGGGGTCTCACACTTACTCAGAGATTCGCCTAATCATCTTGGCGAACTAAGACAAGTCCATCGAAAAGGTAATTTCATCCCAATGCCTATTTTTTCATAAATGCAACACAATAATGCAACACTGCCAAGTACCCAAAAAAAAATTCAAGCTACCCACATTGTCACGACCCAGGGATACACACTAGATGTAACATGGCATACTTGACCTCGAAGGGTTCTCATACAAGCCCTTAGCATATCCTAACATAGGATAAAGAACAATAAAGAGTAAAACACATTTCAAGTCTTAAGAACATTTCATAAAAACAACAAAGCAGAAGTCTAGACTTGTCTCATTAGCCATCTATTACAATCGAAGTCTCAAAATAGGGTCACAGCCCTTTACAACATAGTCTCAAAATGAAAATGAAAGGATAGAAACCAGAAAGTCATCATATGTCCTCAAACTTTGAGGACTCACCAAAAGCAAGGATAGTAGTCGATCCAAGCTTTGACCAAGAAGGAAGCACACCTCAAGAACCGGTCCCTACACTTATGTAAAAATGTAGAAAATATGAGTTAGTACAAAAATGCACTAAATATGATAGCCATGCACAAAAATAGTAAAATCATGCTAAAAGGGGACATTTCAGTTCAATGCATGCCATTTGCTAAGTTAAAACTTCATTTAGAAGATAATGTAGAAACATAAGTCATAATCATAAGCAATTCATAAGTCTTCATGTCATAAGAGAAACTTACCATAAATACCCTTAAAGAATACTTGTGCAATGTATAGACAAGATCCCATAATCCCACCCATAGTAAGTAAAGCTTCTTGACTATCTTTGGTTCATAACTCAACTATCTTGTTCATACTACCTTAGTGGGGAATAGCCTCAACCGACATAGACCATGTGAGCTAACATGGAATTCGGTGTCTACCCCACACCGAAAAGGGGTTGTCCTATTTGCCGAAGGTAAAACTATACTCTTAGCTTAGGTCGATCCACTAGCTAAAGACCTATGTGGGCACATAGTTATGGGATAGGGAGATTGCTTCTAGAAAACTCGGCCTCTACTAACGTGAGGGCTTCCATCCCAAGAGATTGTTCCTAGAAACCCGACCTCTACTAACGTGAGGGCTTCCATCTCATATAACTATCAACTCGGTGCTAAGCATACTTCCCATTGAGTTCATATTAAGCCTTGACTTAAGTTCATAATTATGGAAGATTGTCTTGACACTCATTCCAACATAACTCATACTAAAGCTCCTAGATTCAATAGGTGAGACTAGTGTTCCAACCTTAGAATCATTACATGTGACAAACCTTTCACATCATATAGTATTGATACATAAGTGTGTACATGAGGATACTTCCAATAACACAACAGCTAGATCATGATCATATTCACTTTACTCTCAAAGTGCTCCTAAGCATGTATACAATTCTCATAATCATGCATAATTCATATACTTTGCCCTTCAAGGATCATAGTTCATAATTCATCAACACATCTAGAATTACTACATTAGACATGGATAATAACATAATTCAAGTGATTCAAGTACTTTAATGCATAATTCAATCATATTCTACTAGCATCAATCAATACCCACACTTTGAGATCCAAATTGGGAAATTAGGGAAATTCATGGATTTTTGGAGAATTCATGTTAAAAACAGTAGATAATCATCAATTTGATCATAATATAAAGCAATTAAAGCATTGAAAACGTTTTTGAAGTGAATCCATGACTTGGAGTAAACCCTAGCTTTATTGGGGAAATTACTAGTTTGAAATTGGTTTTGGAGGGACTCCATGGATGATAGCTATCCATGGATGAAGGACTACCATACCTTAGGTAAAGAAATCCAACAAATTTGTGTGGAAAAGCCTTCTTCTTCAAGCCCTAACTTGATCTCCTTCTTCTTCTTCTTTGGAGTTCTAGAGAGAAAATTTTGGAGAGGGTTTGGTTTATGTTTGGGGATTTTGGAATTATGAATTTAGATTGGTTATTTTAGGTGGGAAAAATACTTATATAGTTTTTTAAAATAGGCCAAAAACGATACCACATAACCATTAAATAAAAAGAAAATCCACAAAAGACCCCTGGCCTTAACTGTCAAATGGCAGTTTCAGGCATGATCTACGACTGGGGACTCACGGACCGTGGGTGGGACCACGTCCTGTGTTGGTGAACCGTTAGTCACTTACTGGAACTTGTTTTTGAGGGTCTTGACCCACGAACCCTATCTACGGGGTGTGGGTGGACCTACGGGGCGTAGGTTGCCTTTGTGGGTCACTGCCCAGGTCACATTTTGGGTCTTTCCCTCAAGGACCCATGGTTGGTCCTTGGGGTTTAGGCCTTGACGTTCTAATATGAAAACATGAATTTTAAGGTACGGGGAGTTACGTTTACGGTTCTAACCCTAACGTCAAGTTCTATCTTAGCCTATTAGTTTTATGTTAGACTCTAGTTTAGTCTACCATTTTCCGGAATGTTACACACATGCTAATCTACTCATGGATACTCAGACTTACCCCAAAACTCACAAAGCATTGTCAAATCGATGATTTTCCCTTATGGAAGTAGTCACCCTATCTATCATTGGGCAAATACAAGTCGACAGGATAACACTTGGCTAATATGACTTCAACCATATCAAACTCAACCAAAACCCTGTCAATTTAACAATTCAATTCCAACATTTAACCTTCACAATCAATATTAACAAGTTTAGGAACTAAACTAACTATCTTAATTCATGGGTACAGTTCAACCGGCTACATTACGAACAACACAAGACAAGCTCAAAATGCATGAAATTTAAGAAAGGCAACAAATATAGTCTCAAAAACCAACTTTAGAGAAGCACAAACAATACTCGACGAGGGAGGTAGGGTTTGGGGTCGATTATCTCCAGCAAATACGCACTCAAAGCAATAAAATCAACTCATAATCAAGACTCACTAGTATTTAAGCATGGATTTAGAGTTTAAGAAGTGTAAATGCATAAAAAGATCAAAGGTTGCCTTTTAAAACTTGTAAAGACTTTTGGCCTTTTTGTGTCAAGACAACTCGGTGGTCTGTGAATAACGTTGTTGAACGAGTTTGATGAATCACTGAAGGAGCTTAAGCTTGAATATGATGCCTAAGCAAATATCAAACCTGAAGTTCAACTCGTCCGACCCGATGCAGTTCGCCTAGTGTAATATGGTGGATCGCTGAATAGATCCATGTTCGTCGAAGTTAACAGTACCATTATTCAAAATTCTAGGCTCAGAAGGTGAACATGGAGATGTCCATCGAAGCATTTGTCACACCGCCGATTGGGTACTTGCATTTTCTAATGTATCCTTTTCAACTTCATTTCACCCTGCACTGACAACACATATTTTTGAAAGTAATACAATAAACTTGGGTTGCCTCCCGAGAAGCGCCTTATTTAACATCGTGGAACAACACAATTCTTACTCACCAATGATTATGTTTGGGTTGGGGATGGTGTTACTAGGCAACTTTCCCTTTTTCCTTAGATTTAGATGGGTAGAGATCGGACACATTTGACTCTCCAACTGCTTGACTGACACGGAATGAGGAGTAACCATTTGAGTCAAAGTGGAGAAGTCATTTTAAAAATATTCCAACACCTTGTCACACCCTTCAACCTTGTTAAAGATCCTTGTTAGCAGATCATCAGTTTGGTTTCCTTACAGTCCAGCTTGCACTTTTGGTTTAGGACTGTCATGGCCCAAGGTACATCCTATGTGTAAGATGGTGTATAAGGCCCCGAGAGGCCCTAAAAATCCACCTAGCATACATCATACAAGATAATAGAAGTAAAGACTTGAAAGAAAGCATTTCTGACATCAAAAGTTTGACAAGCAGAAGTCTAACCTAAGTCTCAAAGTCATCCAATACATCATATAGAAAGTGATTTGGACGTAACCCATACATCACATACAACATTCAAAAATAAATGACATAAAACCTATAAAGTGTCTCTGTCCTCGGATCATGAGGGCTCAACAATCAACTTAAGCACCTAAGGGATATCTAGCCACGAGTGTGCGGACAAGGATCGTCGGACCCTATATTCATGAGATAATATAAGCACACGTATGCATTAGTACATGAAATGTGCTAAGTATGGAGCATTATTCATAAACATGAACATGATATTAGAAATGGTTTAACGCATATATTCATGATCAACAATTGGAAATTTTAAACATAAGAAATTAATAAATGAAAATTATAGGATATAGTTAATGCATTGGAAACAAAAGACATAGTAAAAGCTTTTAAGAAAACATAGTCATTTTGTGGGATTTTAGCTTTAACCGACAATAAGACCATTAGAGCTATATCATGGAATCTGGTATATCCCTTATACCGAAAGAAGGGGAAACTAGTTTCCAAGGTAGAATATGTACATACCATGTTTTTCTAAAGTGGATTCACTAGCTAGGTCATTTAAGACAATCTTGTGAGGGAACGTAGTGTGAGACTAGGGATTGCTACTAGAGACTACCCTATTTGAGCCTCCACCTCAAAGACTTCACGGTTCTAAGTCTAAATCCCAACGGAATAGATAAAAGTCAAATATTAATTTAGAATAGGGAAGTAAATGATCAATACCAATCAACATATTTCAAAATCAAAACATAGAATAGCTCCTTGGACATAATTCAACATAGATGAGAAAGCCATTCAAAAATGTGAATCCATATGTGAGAAATACCTTTCACAATCATGATCATAATATCATGTGATAATTCCTTTCACAATAGCATTGATACTTTCCTTTCAAATCATCCTTAAATCATTTATAATAACTACATAAAAAACATGCATATCTTCATAATTAATAGTTTCATGAGTTCATCATAGCTTCATAGTTGAACATAATTTAGGCATGGGTCAACATAATTTCAACTAAAAATCATGTATTAACATCAAATCATGCATGAGAAGACTTAATTAACAATAATCAATCACAATTGAATAAAACCTATGAGATTGAATTGAAACCCTAACTTGAATCACTTGAAATTGAAAGGAGAATTTGAAATCCTTTGGAGACCCCATGGAGGAAAGGACTAAATAGGTGAATAACCCACATACATTAATTCCAAAAGCAAAAGAAGAATGGAGGATTGGACATGAATGGAACCCTAGCTCTTATTCTTCTTCTTTAGCCTTGAGAGAATTTGAGAGGATGAGTTTGGTGAGTCTTAGGGAATTGAGGAGAATGAATTGAAAGTGAATGATTTTGGGTTTAAAACCTTTATGTAGGGCTTAGGGTACAAGGCAAACCGACATAATTTTGATTTAAAATGATTAGGGAAAAGACCAAAAATCTACTTAAAATAACTGGCGGACTCGACTTACGGTTGAGACCTACCGACCGTAGGACTTTTTATGGTCCGTACTGGTCAACCGTAGACCAAGTACTGGGTCCATAATTTCACCATCTTTTTGAAGGAATGTTTCTCTGGATCGTATTTGTTCCTAAGGTCCATAGAAACAAACCGTAGAAAGCCACTTTGACCCTTAAAATTTCACTAAGTCTAGGACTCGCCTAAGAGACCTATCTACGACTCCTACAAGGAATGACGGACCGTCCTGGTGAACCGTAAAAGGGGTACTGGGACTTGATATAAAAATTTTATTTTCCTCCTTCCGACGGTTGCCATCTATAGCCCGTAGAAGCTTCTATGGACCGTAGATGGGAACCGTAGACACAGCCTGCAAGTCAAGAAATTTATTTTTCCTTCTTTTCCAAATCTAAGGTGTTAAAATATCTCCCCCTTGGGAACATTCATACTCGAATGAAACTCAAGATATCATAAGGAGGGCAGGGAAAAGATTTAACAGCCCAATATGATTGCAACTAACTCAAAATGCACAATATCACGGAAGAACATCAACTCCAAGCTCAAACATATTCAAAACATCATTTCATAAGGCATACATGCAAATCATACTCAAATGCACATAATGATGGAGAAATAAATAAAGTTAACTCATTTTCTCAACAATCAATTTTATTCATGAATATCCATGAAGGATGAAACATGAGAACAACGAAGACACATGAGACCAAGAAGAATGAACCGTGAGGAACTAAATACCTCTAGCTAGAGTAGGATCGGAGGGAAAGAGATGGGGATAATGGGACATCATATAAGCTTCGGCCTCCCAAGTAGCACCCTCAACCCTTTGATTCCTCCACAACACTTTTACGGATGCGACTTCCTTATTTCTCAACTTCTTGACCTGTCGGTCTAAAATCTCAATGGGAATATCTTCATAAGAAGGAATCTTCTTTATACAAAGAATCTCCAATGGCACCATAGATGTTTGATCACCAGCACATTTCTTCAACAAGATGACATGGAAAACTGATTTCACCGATGCTAAGTAATTTGGCAAATCAAGTTTACATACACGCCTCAAAATCTGATATGGGCTCACATATCAGGGACTATGCTTCTCCTTCTTCCCAAATATCATCACACCCTTCATGTGTTACATTTTCTAATAGACCCAAACATCTACATCAAATTCAAGATCTCTTATTCTATCATCAGCATAGGACTTTTGTCAAGTTGAGCCGTTTTCAATCTTTCTCTAATAAGCTGGACTTTCTCCATTGCCTCAAATACCAATTAAAGACCTATTAAAGAGACCTCACCAACTTCAAACCAAGCTATAGGAGATCTACACCACCTACAATAAAGATCCTAAAATGGAGCCATACCAATGCTTGAATGATGGCTTTTATTATAAGAAAACTCAATCAAAGGCAAGTGATCATCCCAATTACCCTTAAAGTCAATCACACAAGCTCTCAACATATCTTCCAAAGTTTGGCTACTACACTTCGCTTGCCCATCAATTTGAGTATGAAAGGTCGTACTAAGCTTAACACGAGTACCAAGGCTCTTTTGGAAAGACTTCCAAATCTGAGAAGTAAATTGGGTATCACGATCAAAGAAAATGGATAGGGGCACTCAATTTAACCAAACAATTTCCCTTAGATACAACTTAGCATAGTCTTTCGCTGAATAAGAAACCTTGACGGGAATAAAATGAGCCAACTTTTTCATACGGTCTACAATAACCCAAATCTAGTCATGTTGTCACCGGTGCGGGGTAAACTAACAATATAATCCATATTCAAGTCCTTTCACTTCCACGTAGGAATAATAATATCTTGGGACACACCTCTCAACTTTTGATGCTCAACTTTTACTTGTTGACTATTAGGACACTTAGTTTCAAATCCCATAAGATTTTTTTTAATCCCATTCCACCAATGACCTCCAACAAGTCGCAGTGTATCTTGGTAGCTCCCGGGTGAATGGAATTTCAAGAACTTTGGGCTTTTGATAAGATTTTCTCTCTCAATTCATCAATATTGGAAACACACAAATGACCTTGATATCGAAGCACACCATCTCCCCCTTGGGAGAAAGCCTCAATGGACTGCTTAAGAACAACTTCCTCCAACTCAACCTAAATTGGGTCAATACCTTGCTTGGCTTTCACATCAGACACGAATGATGATTCTGAACCATTGTGAACAATAACACCACGTTCAGTAGAATCAACCAACCGAACACCCAATATGTAAAATCTATTAATATCATGAACCAACTTCTTTTAAACTTCATCTACATGAGCAATGCTACCCATTTAAAGTCGACTAAGGGCATCTGCTACCATATTCGCCTTACCAGGGTGACAAAAAACATTCATGTCGTAATCCTTCAAGAGTTTTAGTCATCTACGTTGGTGAAGATTTAGATCATTTTCCTTAAACACATATTGAAAACTCTTGTGGTTGGTAAAGACATCAACATGAACACCATATACATAATGCCTCCAAATCGGTAAGGCAAAATCAACCGCCGTTAGCTCCAAAGCATGGGTAACATAATTCTTTTCATGAATATTAAGTTGCCTTGAAGGATAAGCAATGACTTTCCATTTTTTATAAGAACATATCCTAACCCAATTCTTGAAGCATCACAATAAACAAAAAACCCATTGGACATTTCTGGTAGTGTCAACAACTGAGTGGAGGTAAGCCTATCTTTCATCTCCTGAAAAATCTTCTTACAAGCTTCCGACCATAAGAACTTGACTTTATATTGGGTAAATGCCGTCAATGGAGAGGAAATCGAAGGAAATCCTTCCAAAAACATTCTATAGTAACTAGCCAAACCCAAGAAATATTGAATATCCTAAGGGGATAGACTTCTAGGCCAACTGTTAACCGCATCCGTCTTCTTAGAATCTACCTCAATTACCTTAGCAGAGATAATGTGACCAAGAAAAGCCACAGATCTTAACCAAAGCCTTCATTTACTAAACTTTGAAAAGAGTTGTTGGTCCTTGAGGACTTGTAACACAATCCTCAAATGATCGGCATGCTTATCCTCACTCCTTGAGTAAATCAAACTGCCATCAATAATCACAATCACGTACATATCAATATATTTTCTAAAAAACCTATTCATTAAGTCCATAATTGTGGTCGGAGCGTTAATCAGCCCAAACGACATTACTAAGAACACATAATGAGCATACGAAGTCTAGAATGTCATCTCAGGGATGTCATCTTCCTTCACCCTCAATCGGTAATAACTCGACCAGAAACCGATCTTAGAAAAGTAGCTCGCTCCTTGGAGTTGATCGAATAAATCATCAATCATCAGACGAGGGTACTTGTTCTTAATGGTTACCTTCTTCAATTATCGGTAACTAATGCACATATGAAGGAAATAATCCTTCTTATGAACAAACAAGACTGGAGCACCCCATGGAGAGATAGTCGGCTGAGCTAACAAGAGATTTAATTACTTCGTGGGAAGAAATCACCGAAGCATTCTTTGAGACATTCTTTCCTCCTTCGAGGATGTTGAAGTTGTGGGATGGTATTCAAAAATTTCAAGCGGGTTGATGGTGACCCAATCCATGAGACTTGGTTGAGATTCCAAAAGCTAGTGTTCCAATTTCCCAATCATGGGTTGCCAAATAATGCTTTATTGAAATACTTTTACCTAAGTCTTGATACACTGAACACAGGGGAAGCCGATCAACTCATCTAAGGTGTAATTACGAGACAACCAATTGTGATAGCTTCGACTTTTCATGATGAGATGGCCAAGATTAATCATGCATGTCATAGTGAGATAATTTGTTTTATCTTTGAGAATTATATAGTAAACTTTTTTAGCATTTAGTTCTCAGAGTTTGGTTTATGAAATTTGTGTTTGTTCTTCAATTCATGATTCTTGATTTCATCTATTCTAATTGAAAGTTCATGATATATATTATTAATCCTATTATCAATTGTGATAGCATGAATAAATAAGTCCATAACTAGGGTTGTGGGAACCATGAGTAATTAACATCATAAAACTAATAATTAAGTAATTTTGAAATAGTGTTTATGCACGTATTTTTAATTTATTCTCTTTGAATGCTTTTTAATGGTGCGCAACGTTAGAACTCACCTCATTCCTACTTGCTCGAACAAGGAAGTAATGAATGAGAAAGAGATTGAACAACAGAGAGTTAGCTTGATAATCCAATATCTAATAGCCTTACCCAAAATTCGCGAGGGCTAATCTAGGGTTAAGGGTAAGGGTTAGTAAAGCATACACCCTTGACCGACCAAGTTGCGTGGAGAAATTCCCTACTTGGACAACCAATCACTTAGGATATACCTAACTTTCTAACCTTGCATGTTAACACTAGGAAATAGTAACTATTATTAGGATTACTAGTTAAGAACATTTGGGGAACACATGTGCCCTAGTTTCATCTCATATATGATATTACAAACTGCGAATCCTTCTTACTTGTTACTTGATACTACAAATCAATCAACTATTACTTTATTTACAAATCCCACCTTTTATAGAAGTAAATCAGACTAAAAGTACAAATGACCATAAATTAGCCTAAGTCTAGACCATATTCCTCTAGGGATCGATCCTAACCTCAGTTAGGTTCTTTATTTGACATCAACCGCTTATCCTTCATTAGGGCTGTGTAATTTGGGCATATTAAATTTTGGTGCCGTTGCCGGGGAATAAGGCATTTAGAGTAGATTAATTTAGATATCGAACTTTAGTCACTTATTTCCTTATTTAAGTTTTGTTTTGTTTTTGTATTCTACAGGTCTTATTTCCAGTGTATGCCAAGTACACAGAGTCAAGGCAATCCCCTAACCCCCTATGATCCTAAACTAAGAAGAACTCTAAGGAGAATGGCTGGAAGAGGTCAAAATGTAATATACATGATGACCCAATTGGAGCGGGTCATGGGGATGTTGCTTGAGTGCATAGACAAGTTCAGGAGAACCCTCAGTTGAAAATGCTGAGAGAGTGTAAAATCAGCAAGCACCCGATGTGCATGATAACTACAGGATTGATTCTGATGTTGTGGGATTAACTGGTGCTATAGTTGTACTTTCACTACCTGCTAGACATGTATTTGTGGTGGCCAGCAGTCTGGTGCAAATGCTTACATCTAGAGGGTTGTTTGTTGGGTTACCTTAGGAGGATCTGTATGCTCATCTGAGCAAAGTAAAGAGTGTCTACATGAGTAGTGTGGGACGACCAGATTTAGACATGGATGTGATCGGCTTAAGGGTGTTTCCACTATCGTTGATAGGTGATGCTACTATATCATTGTCTGAGTTGCCATATAACACAATCACCACTTGGGAAGGGCCGCACGAAATATTCCTGGATAAATATTTCCCGTTGTCAAAGAAGTTGAAGCTCAAAGAGAAAAAAACAACTTTGTAGCGCTACATGGAGAGTTGGTTAGTAACTATTGGGATAGATTTACCGGGTTTATGAGAAATGTGTCCAACCACTACATTGATGATGAGCCGCTAAGAGAGTATTTCTACATAGGGCTGGATGACAATGGGAAAGTTGTGTTGGACACTATTTCTTGAGGTTCTTATGAGGCGAATACATTTAAGAAGATTGCTGAAAAACTTGAGAAGATATCCAAAAATAACAAGGCATGGAGCACTAGAACTTCGGCTACAACAAAGAGAACATTTTCGATACAAGCAACCCTAAATCAGTCTAATGTTGATATTCATTAGGAGATGGCTCAATTGAGAATAGAGGTTGTCTTGGTGTTGAAACATATGAGTGAAAATATGGAGAAAGTGAATGCAGTAAACTACAAGACTAGATCACCATCGGCTGATGAGTATATTTATGAGAAGGATGCGAATCTTGTGAATGATCAGACAGGGGGTTTTCAGACCAACGCCCAAACATCCAACCAGGATAATTAGAGCCAAGGTCAAGGAAATCACAGTCGGAACTACAATAACTACAACCGTGAAGGGAACTATGATGAGTTAGGAATTTCGACTCATTTAGGGCTCATTATTCAATGAATTAGTGTCTTCAATGCCTATTTTGTGCTCATAATTGATGTTAATTTTTTTATATGATGCAATGAAGGCTAAGAATAAGGCAAGGACATTATGATGAGAAAAGATATGAAACAATTGGAAAAACTGAAGAAAAGAAAGGCTGGAGCTCACAAAAGCCACTCGGCGACTCGCCGAGTGAGCCTCTAGCTCGCCCAACATTCCAGCGAAGTAGACAATGGATCAAGCCAACTCAGCGCGTGAAAATACTCATCGGCGATGCGTCGAATGGAATGGTGATCACGGCCCAACTCGCTAAATCTTTCAGAACAATTGGACGCAGGAGTCAAGCCAAAAGGCAAGAAGATGTGCATGTCGGCGGATCACTGAGTCGTTTGGCGATCTCGACTGACGTCGCCGATAAGACTTCGTGCTCAGATTTTGGGAAGTTTTTGGAAACATACAAATTCATTTTTTGAAAAGAGAAAACAAGTTCTCATAGAGGGTATTACCCAGTTTTTAGAGATTTTACATACTTTTACATTATTGAACAGTCTTGGAGAGGATTTTGATCTTGGATTCGAGGATTTAGGATTCTAGTCTTAATTTTGGCATTAAGCATTGAAGATTGTTGACAATTCGGATGGATAATCTTTTTGGTAACGATTTCTTTTTTTTTGCTATGTTTGGCTAAGAGCCCCTTCACTTAGGGGTGTGATCATGTAATTGAATACATAAATTAGCTTATGGGTATTGTTAATTGTTGAATTTAATATTTTTTTGAAATGTGTCCAGTTTTTTATTCATGTTTTCATTGATGAACTGAAGTTGCAAATTCAGTTCTAGCTTTAGCTCTCTATGCTTGCTTGAGAAAGATGCTTAGAGTAGAATGAATGATTAATAGTTGTATTGATTTGCGTCTTTACAACCAAGCTTGAGAAAGTGGGTTTAATTAAGGAATTGGGTTGCTTTGTATTGTTACGCTTGTTGAGGTTCGAGAGAAATCACTCGAAACATGATAGCTGATTGAGAGATAGTTATTATATATAAAACCTATCCTACCCATTGAGATTCAACAACTTAAAGCAATTAATAATTACCTATTAAGTGAAATTAGTATTCAATTGCTCACACTCCTAAGGTCTTCTCTCTAATCGTTCAAATCATGTGTTAATTATTTTTGTTAGCAATTGGTTACTAAATTCCCCCCTTTTGATATTGATAATTAAAACTCGATTTATTTCATGTTTTATAGCCTTTCACTTCTACAAGAGATTAGAACACTTCTACACTTTGTACTTGAATTCTTTACCGTATCACTCGTGGGATCTACCCCAACTCATCGTTGGGTTTATACTTGTTAGAGACCGCCTACACTTTGAATCACAAGAAGTGTAGTTGAGTGTTATCAAAAATGGCGTCGTTGCCGGGGAGTGCTGTTTAGAATTCTGTTATTGAAGTGTTTTTGTGAAATAATTTTGTTGTAGTAGAATTTTCTTATTACTATTTTTGTTGATTGCTCTAAACAGGTGAAGAGATGATTGTGAACGGGAGTAATGCAAGTCAACTTGGGAATAATGATGACATCGAAAACTTGCATGATGTCAATGTGGATCAGCTGGGAAGTATCAGTGCTATTCATTGGCCTCCAGCTGTGGGCAATGCGGTGTTTCATATGACCAGCACTATAATGCCGATTTTGTAGATGAAAAGTCTCTTTGGGGGACTTGCTCATGAGGATACTCATGATCACATTCGCGATTTCATGGATGTGTGTGGACTATTCTCCTTCAAGAACATCACCCAAGAGTCAATTCGACTCTGTTTGTTTCCCTTTTCTCTAATGGGGGAAGCAACAAAGTGGCTGACTCAACTACCAAGGGAATCTATCACTTCTTGGGAGAAGCTCACGGAAGTGTTTTATGAAAGATTCTTCCCTCCATCGAAGATGATAAAGTTGAGGGATAGCATTCAAAATTTCAAGAGGATTGATGGGTAACCTATTCATGAGACGTGGTTGAGATTTCAAAAGATGGTTCTCTAATGTCCTACTCATGGGTTGCCGGATAATGTGCTCTTACAATATTTCTATCAGATTCTAGACACCATCAACAAGGGTGTTGTTGATCAACTTATTCGAGGTGGAATCATCAGACAACCATTTCTCACAGCGTCGACTTTACTTGATGAGATGACCAAAATTAATCATGTATAGTACACAAGGGAAGATAGGTGTCGTCTCTGAATCTTGGGCTAACCAAGGAACAATTGGAAAAGTACCAAGAACGTGATGAGAACATGGCCTAGATAATGACCCAAATGGACCTATTGACGAAACATTTCATGGGAGGTGGTTATAAGGTTGTGAACGCGGTTGGTGCTAGTAGTGGAGTAAGCCTGAATGATGCACAATTCGAAGCCATGTATAATGAAGAGGTATAATTCTTATCAAACCAAGAGGGGGGGTTCTCATCCAAGCTATCAAAGGTTGGGCGGGAATGAAGGTTGGAATAGAGATCGGGATCAAGATTGGCGTGATCGGGGTGCAAATTAGAGAGATAGAGATGGTGATAAAGATCGTTATGTACCCCCTCATGAACATCCAAAGCCGAAGGAACAAAAGGCTGACCATGAAAACTTTTGGACCGAGGATATGCTTGTCCGCATCCTAAACAAGGTGGAAGGAATGGATAAGGTACTCAAGGAGATGAAGGATGATGTCTCGTCTTTAAATCAAATGGTGACCTTGCACTCGGTTTCTATAAAGCAACTTGAGACTCAAATGGGTCATCTCTCGGCTCACTTAAATCCAAGACCGAAAGGGGGTCTTCCTAGTGATACATTGGCTAACCCAAAGAATGATGCTTGAATGCATGTCCACATCGTGCCACGACGTTAAATAAGGTTCTTCTTGAAAGGCAACCCAAGTTTTATTTATGGTATTTGAATAATGTTTGTTGGATGCGCAAGTTGGAGTTCGTAGTTTGGAGGAAAAGAAAATAGGAGAGGGGTTAGACCACTCGGCGAATCGCTGAATTGCTCCTATTACCGCCCAAATGGATCACCCCTTGAAGGAAAAAATTAAGGAATGCTGTAGAAGATTGGGCGAGCTCATAGCTCATGCAACGAATCGCTGAGTTGGCTCGACGAGCCTGATCAAGCTTTCCCTTTTGCACAAACTGAAGGGTTGATTATCTACCAAGTTTGGTAAGCTGCGGTCCACTTAGCGACTCACCGAGTGGATCGGCAACGTCAGTGAGCTCGCCAATTGGGGTGAGAACTGAAGAGTCGTGTCCTTTTTATCCTTTTAAAATCAAAATTTCTCTCTTATTTAAACTTTTCGACTCCTATACTCTTTCCATCAGTCTCTAGATTATATTTTTCGTTAGTTCTTGTGGTTGTCCTCGTGAGTGATTGGAATCTGAAGTGTCATCTACCCTTCTCTTTTGTCGACTCTATTTGTTTGTCTATTTGAGGTTGTTTTTTGATATTTTGAAACACTGAGAATATACTTTGAATTAGATGCCTTGATCGTATGCTTGTTGATTTGTATATTGTTTAAATTAAATCTTTAAGGCCAAATTGTTTTAGTTTCTCATTTTTTGTTGAAATTGTGGATTATTACATGTTGGGTTTTCTGTGGTTGAAGTCTAAGTAGCCTAAATTCGACTAAACAACTTGAAATTTCCCAATAATTGATTCGGTGACGCCTTTCTTAAGGGCAAAGTCGTTGTTTTGAATCAATTGGTAGGAAGTCTGAGTACCCTGGTTTAGAAATTCATTGTGGGCATGTTAGAATTGTGTAGAATAGTGCTTGAATTGGTTTGTCGTAGGTTTATGGTTGCGAATCAAAAATCGGATGGGAACGTTGACATGTTGGGCCACTTGGCGAGCTGAGTCGAGCTCTCGCCTAATGACCTTCTTTATCGCTTATTTCACTTGAATTATCGATATATTTTTCTGTAACATTTGGCAATGCTCTGTTTCTCACTGAGTAGACTCGTCGACTCACCAAAGTGCTCTGGGATCGCCTTTCTTTCCTCTGTTTTGACTAATTATTTATGTGACATTCAGGGAGGCATCCCCTAAATCACCGAGTAAATTCGGTGACACGCCGAATGGTTTTTAGTCTACTCTTTTTGGCATGATTCCTTGCTGAGTTTTTCTATAACATTCAGTTAGTTCTTTTTTTCTCACCGAATGTACTCAGCAACTCGCCGAACTGATCGGCGATTCTTAATGCAATTTCTTTTTGAAATGCTTTTTCACTAACCCTTTGCAACCGCACTTATTTTTATTTGTGTTGTTTTACAGATATGGCTAGACCTAAGGTTCCCGTAAGAGGTCCAACATCCAGGAAGAGGGATAAAGGGGTTGTGCTTGTAGTGGAGGTTGAGAATCTCTGAACCACTCTTCCTAGATGCCTCAAGCGAGTGGTAATGGCAAGGGCCAGAAGCAGGTAGTAGCCAGTTCGAGCAGCTCGAGTTCTGATGATAGCATGTGTAGCGATTCCACTTATCTCACATCGTCATAATCTGAGAATGAGAACATTGAGGGGTCTAGGACTCCAATTCAAACATAGTTCCTGGAGGATGAATCTATGAAGCGGAGGCACTGACACATGCATTCTAAAGTAGTTCATGATCCATCGGCATGACATCCAGCACCTCCAACACCTCCAGTATCTGAGGCACCTAAGTGCCCCCGACCCCAGTACATCCTCCTTAGTCCATGAATCGACTGAAAAATATTGGCTTGTCAACAAGTCTGGAGGAGAAGCGGTTTTCCATAGATGGTGTGGTGGACAGATATCAAGTTGTGTGGGAGACGCTGCATTTCTATAAATTCTAACAGTTTACACAGCCCGGAGTCCATATGTTCCCAAATGGGTACAAGAGTTCTATGAGAGCTATGCATACTTAATCTTGAAAGGGAAAAAGAAAATTGGGATAATGGCACCAGTTTACTTTATTGACGTGCGGGGTAAGAGGGTGAAGTGCAGCGAGATGGATATTAATGATGTTTTGGACTGCACTACACAGACTCGGAACTCTTTGGCTGACATGGTCAAAATCAAGACTTTAGATTATTTGAAGGGGTGGCTTGTCCCCACTGCTTTGTGATGCTACACCCCCATGGATTTAGGCGGGGGGTTGTGATTGAGAAGAAAAATTTAAACATCACGGCAAGGTATTGGTTTGGATTCATTTCCAGCACTTTGATGCCTTCACAAAATGAGTCCATCATCCAACATCTGAAGGCCGCACTTCTGGGGTGTATTATCGGCCGGGAGAGGCTGAACTTAGGGTCTATCATTGCACAAGAAATGGCTATGAGGACCAAGAAAAATCAACCCTCATGTCGCCGAGCTGGTATGCCTTTTGAGGCGAAGATGGATGTTGAGGTTACTTCTTCTTTGTCATTTGACATTCATCGAATCGAGGCTGAGTATTTGAAGGATGAGGCTGAGAGGAAGAAGAATACACTGGTGTACATGTCTCCCGTTGATGATATAAAGCCCATGGAGACCGATACTACTCAGTCCACTCTGGATATGGAGCCATCAGGTATACTTTCTCCTTCATCCTCTACTTCTCCTGCTATTTCTTCTGCCTCCCGTCTCTCATTGACCCAGGTCATGCTATATAAAATGGGCAACCTTGCCTATTCGGCCGATGTCAATGCTTCCAGGGTCGAAGCAACTATCCCGTCGATGATTGAAAGGGCTATAGTTATTGCACGTGCTCCTATTCGAGAGGAGTTGATGGGGAAGCGAGAGATGATCACCGCCCACAGGTTAGCATTGGATGCCCTCACAGCTCGGTTTGAGGCATGTAAGATGACAGACCATAGCTCTGTAGATGTGACAGCCTTAAAGGATGATATTACTGGTTTACGTTGAGATGTGGATGAGTTAAAATCCACTGACATAACGATGTTGTGGGGCGGTGTAGATATCCTCTAGGACCCCATTTCTGAGATGCCTATAGTTCCAGCTGCTTTTGAGATCCCTCCAGCTACTGTGACCGGAGATGTTGCTGTAGTTGATGAGGACGAGGAGTCTGAAACGCCTGAGATGGATGAGGAGGAGTTAGAGACTCGTGAGAAGGCAGTCTATGAGGATCTAGAGGACTTGAAGGGTGATTTTCTACGGGTAGCCACAAAGACTTCGCTTCACAACACGTCGATGATTGGTTCTAGTTGGTCTAAGCCCACATAAGAGATTGTTGCGTAGCCGTCCAGAGCTGGATATGATCAGGGCACTGATGCCCAGGTTGAGGCCACTCCACACACCCAGAGCTCACCTCAGGCTTAGCGTGGCAGGGGGATTTTTCCTCTCCCTCTATTTTATTCCCTATTGATATATTCAGTTTTTACTTTGCATTGACGACACTGCTTAGTGTTTTTTGTTGGGTAATGGTACACTTTTGGTTGTATTTTGTTTTTATTTTTTGGTATATTGAGTTAGTTTTTTGTTTTCGTTTAAAATTTCTCCATGTTGCTTGAATGTGAATGAATCTTGGATTTATTTTTTTTGTCTCCCTATTGATTGGTTGATTGTAAATGTTGTTATTGTTCGCTTGTACATTTGAGTGTCAGTTATGATCAATAACGATGACTTGACTAGTTCTCTTGATTAACGATATGTTGTGCAAGTCCAACGAGGCAATATTAGTTGCATAAGTATTGTATGAACTCTTAGCATCTTATTGTGACTAGTCGGATTGTGAAGGTGAGTCTTGCAATGATCGTTGCACGCAAGCTTAACTTGTAGAGTTCTAACCGATGATTATGTTTAATGCCATGTGTGGTGAGGGTTACTTGAAAGTGTGCATGATGATACCTAGAACTTGCCCCGTTGGTCCAATTGACTAGCATTGGTGAATGAAGGAAATAATCTTAGGCATAAATTTTTGAGAGAGTCTAATTGCTATACCTTTGTGTGACCCACCTTGTGAGCGTGTGAACCTAGCTTGGCACCATTTGAACCTAAATTTTTCTTTGGGTGAAACATGAATGCAAATGACCTTGTCCTCCCCAACTAAAACCTTTGTGAAGCATTGGTTTGTTTGAATAGCCAACTTAGGCCAAAAGGCTAAGTCGGGAGTGTGGTAATAATAAGGAAATAAATTGAGCAAGAAGTTTCTGAATTTCATCCTTGAAGGCATGTATGGAAAACGATGGAACTTCTCCGTATAAAATAAAAGGAAAAAGTGAAAAAGAAAGCAAAGAAATGATAAATTTGTATCCATTGTGCGATGTTATGGAAATAAAAGCGGTGTCCGATGAGCTAGAAAAAAATTGTATGTGCTATGAATAGGTCAAGGATGAGTTGTGGAGATGAAAAGAATGAAAAAGGAAAATAAGTGAAATGTGAGCCATGCTTCATGAAGGTAGAAGTCACTAAGCCAAAATGATGATATCCTTACCCTCAACCCAATTACAAGTCTTGAAAGGCCTTTTTTTTATCTTACATGAGCCGAGTGATGTGTTGGTTGGAAAAATACAGGCAAGCCTGTGGGTAAAATCGTACATGTTTTTCTCATTGGGAGTGTGCGAGTTGATTTAGATTTCTTAATTGTAATGCTTTATTGGCTTTATGAGGGCATGGAATCATTATTGATGTGAGGGCATTCGAATACTCTTGTTGAGCATGAATTTGCATTTGAAGTGAGCATTGTGAGCTTGAACTCTATTTGATGATGGCTAGTCATAGTTTGAAACTTTTAGTGCACATTTGAACATTGCATGTGTGGATTGAACCTTGTGTCCATTCATGTAGAGTCTCAAGGGGCACTATTTTGTAAACATCCATGTTGGCCAGATCAATGTTGTGTTTTACTTGAGGAAAAGCCACTCGGTGACTCACCGAGTGAGCCTCCAGCTTGCCCAACATTCCAGCAAAGTAGACCATGGATCAAACCAACTCGACGATTGAAAATACATTTCGACGACGTGCCAAATGGAACATCGATCGTGACCCAACTCGCCAAATCTTCAAGAACAATTGGACACAGGAGTCAAGCCAAAAGGCGAGAAGACGTGCATGTCGGCTGACCGCTGAGTCGTTTGGCGATCCCGACTAATGTCACCGATTGGACTTCATTCAGAGATTTTAGGAAGTTTTTGGAAACGTATAAATTCATTTTTTTGAAAAGATAACACAAGGTCTCATAGAGGGTATTACCCAGTTTTTAGAGCTTTTACATACTTTTACATTATTGGACACTTTTGGAGAGGATTTTGATCTTGGATTCAAGGATTTAGGATTCTAGTCTTAAATTTTTCATTGAACATTGAAGATTTATTGACAATTCGGATGGATAACCTTTTTTGGTAACGATTTCTTGCTTTTTACTATGTTTGGCTAAAACCCGTTCCCTTAGGGGTGGGATCATGTAATCGAATACTTTAATTAGCTTATGGGTATTGTTAATTGTTGAATTTAATGTTTTTTTAAAATGGATTAAGTTGCTTATTCATGTTTTCATTAATGAATAGAAGTTACAAATTCAGTTCTAGCTTAGCTTACTATGCTTGTTTGAGAAAGATCCTTAGAGTAGAGTGAATTACAACCCAGCTTGAGAAAGTAGGTTCAATTAAAGAATTGGGTTAATTTGTATTGTTACACAGGTTGAGGTTCGAGAGAACTCACTCAAAATATAATAGTTGATCGAGAGATAGCTATTATATTCAAAACCTATCCTACCCATTGAGATTCAACAACTTAAAGCAATTAATAATTACCCAGTAAGCGAAATTAGTATTTGATCGCTCACACTCTTAAGATCCTCTTTCTAATCATTAAAATCATGTGTTAATTGTTTTTGTTAGAAATTAGTTACTAAATTTCCCTCTTTTGATATTGATAGTTAAAACTCCACGATTTATTTTATGTTGTGTAGCCTTTCACTTCTACAAGAGATTAGAACACTTCGTACTTGAATTCTTTACTGTATCACTCCTTATTAGAGACCACCTACACTTTGAATCGAAAGAAGTGTAGTTGAGTGTTATCAAACTATGTCTGTGATGAGAATTATAATCATGATAACAACCACAATAGGAATGGGTATGGCAACAGGTATGGTAAGAGTGGACCTTATGTTCCACCAGGGAACCGAGATAGAGGATCGTGTATGAGTCGCATTGAAGATATGATGAACAAGATGATGAAAAGGTTTTATTCAACTAATGACAATGTGAAAGAAATGCTTACTGATTTATCAGGTATTGGTCAGAAAGTTGAGTCACATGTAGTATCGATTAGACAAATTGAGCAGCACCTGAACTAGTTATCTACAAGTGTAAATCCGCGTCAACAAGAAACACTGCCTAGCAATACTATTCAAAATCCAAAGAATAATGGGCATTGTGTGGCAGTTACTACTAGGGGTGGAAAGCAGACTATTGACCATCCTATGCCGACTAGAGTGGAAAGTGCGAAAGAAAAGGAAGAGGATGAAGTTGAGATAGTTGAGGAGCCAAAATATCAGAATGAGAAGGGGGCTAAGGTGACGGAGGAGATCATCCATATGTCCAGATCTCCACCTCCCTTACCACAAAGGTTGGTTAAGAAGACGAAAGAAGGAAAGTATCGAAGGTTCATAACTATGCTAAAGCATTTATCAATAAATGTTCATTTGATTGAGGCACTTGAACAAATACCCAGTTACGCAAAGTTCATGAAGGATTTGGTGACTAAAAAGATGGTTACCATTTTTGAAGGTGATGACAAATTGCAACATTGTAGCGCTATTGCTACTAGATCACTAGTGCAGAAGAAGGAGGATCGTGGAGATTTTACCATTGCATGTACCATTGGTATGTTACATTTTTCTAAGGCCTTATGTGACTTGGGTGCTAGCATTAATCGGATGCCACTGTCTATATACAATAAGTTGGGCTTTGGAGCCCCCAAACCGACTGTAATGCGGCTACTTATGGTTGATTGAACTATGAAGAAACTGATTGGGCTGCTTTAAGATGTCCTTGTTAAATTTGAGGAGTTCATCTTTCCGGCGGACTTTGTGATACTAGACTGTGAGGTTGACTTTGAAGTACCCATCATTTTAGGGTGACCATTCCTTGCTACTGTGCGTGCTTTGGTTGATATGGAAAGAGGGCAGATGAAGTTCCGATTGAATAATGAAGAGGTGATCTTTAATATCTACAAATAAATGACGCATGAAAGTTATCTTTAGTAAGTATTAGTGGTGAATTATATTGTTGAGAAAGAACTAGAGGTGTCTATTGAGGAGAGATTGCATGTTGAAGCTCTAGCTGATGGTATTGGTAAATATGATGACTTAGTTGCTGCACTTTATGGGGTAAATTCTGCTCGTCTTCAACCAATGAAGCTGGATAGATAACGCATGAAGCTCTAGCTGCTGTGATCATATTAGTGGTGAATTATATTTTCAGATGGTATTGGTAAATATGATGACTTAGTTGCTGCACTTTATGGGGTAAATTTTGCTCGTCTTCAACCAATGAAGCTGGATCTGGATTTGAGGAATCGAGACACCCCGCTGGCAAAACCATATATTGATGAGCCTCCGAATTTGGAACTTAAGTCTCTTCCATCTCATTTGTGGTATGTGTTCTTTGGCCTAAATAGTACTTTGCCAGTAATTATTGTTATTATTACTGCTGACTTGAATGAAGAGCAAGTAGAGGCACTGATATCGATATTGAAGCAGTTTAAAGGGGCTAGAGGATGGACCATTGCTGACGTTATTGCTATTCCACCAGGTATATGTTCTTACAAGATTCAACTTATGTCGGATAGTAAGCCAAGTATTGAGCACCAAAGAATATTAAATCCACCGATACAAGAGGTTGTGAAGAAGGAGATTATAAAGTGGTTAGATTCTGGGGTAGTCTATCCGATTACTGATAGTAGTTGGGTGTGTCCAGTTCAATGTGTGCCAAAAAAGGGAGGTATCATTGTGCTTCCCAATGAAAAGAATGAGCTTATCCCAATGAGGTCGGTCACTGGTTTGAGAGTTTGTATGGATTACCGCAAGTTGAATGTGTGGACTGAAAAATATCACTTCCCAAAGTCGTTCATGGACCAAATGTAATATCGTCTTGCTGGAAAGGGCTGGTATTATTTTCTAGATAGGTATTCGGGCTACAATTAGATCTCCATAGCTCTGGAAGACCAAGAAAAGACTACTTTCACTTCTCCTTACGGGATATTTGCTTTCAAGAGAATGTCGTACATAATATATAATGCACCGCTGACTTTTCAACGTTTCATGATGTCTATATTTTCTTATATGGTAGAATACACGATAGAGGTATTTATGGATGAATTCTCGGTGGTTAGTGACTCGTTTGATGATTGCTTGGTACATTTAGAAGAAGTGTTGAAACGCTGTGAAGAATGCAATCTTGTGCTAAACTAGGAGAAATGTCACTTTATGGTGAAAGAAGGTATAGTTCTTGGCCATAGAATTTTGCAAAAGGGCATTGAGGTTAATAGACCAAAGGTCGAGGTGATTGAAAATTTGCCACCTCCCATCTCTGTGAAAGGAATTAGAAGTTTTCTAGGGCATGCAGGTTTTTATAGGAGGTTCATAAAGGATTTCTCAAAAAATTCACACTCATTGTGCAAGCTACTCGAAAAAGAGACAAAATTTGAGTTTGATGATGCTTGTCTTAGAGCTTTTTGGCGGCTGAAAAAGAAGTTTACTTCCGCACCGATCATTATTTCACCGAATTGAGGGCAACCGTTTGAAGTTATGTATGATGCAAGTGGGTGGGCACTTTGCGTAGAAATGGGGCAGAGGCGAGAGAAGATATTTCATCCTATATATTATGTGAGCAAAGATCTGAATGTTGCTCAAAAGAGATATACGGTCACTGAACATGAATTGCTTGATGTAGTCTTCGCATTTGAGAAGTTCAGATCATATTCGCTTGGCAGTAAAGAAATTGTGCATACTGATCATTCAGCATTGAGGTATCTTATGGCAAAGAAGGATGCAAAACCATTATTGATTCGATGGGTATTGTTGATGCAAGATTTTGATTTTAAAGTGAAAGATAGAAAGGGAACAGAAAACCAAGTAGTTGATTACTTGTCCAGGTTAGAAGAAGAGGCAATGATGAAGTTAGCTAATGAAGTTGACATAAATGATATGTTCCCAGACGAACAGGTTTTGCCTGCTTCTTTTGATCTTATCCCATGGTTTGCAGATTTCGCCAATTATTTGGCAAGGGATATGGTGCCTTCGGATTTGTCATTCCACCAAAGAAGAAAATTCATGTCTGATGTGAAGAAGTTTTTCTAGGAAGAGCCTTACTCGTTTCGTGTATGTGCTGACGGGATTATTTGTCACTATATGCCCGAAATAGAGATGATGTGTATACTAGAAGCTTGACATTCATCCCATGTTGATGGTCATCATAGTGGCCTCTGGAATACTCATAAAATCTTATAGTGTGGGTATTATTGGACTACTATTCACCAAGGTGCTCATGATTTCGCCAAGTCTTGTGATCGCTCCCAAAGAGATGGAGGTATTTGAAGGAAGCAAGAACTCCTCATGACTCATATACTGGTGATTGAGTTGTTTGATATTTTGGGCCTTGAATATATGGGTCTTTTTGTGAGCTCGAATGGAATGAAGTACCTACTTGTAGTGGTTGACTATGTGTCTAAATACGTGGAAGTTGTTGCGCTTTCAAACAATGAAGGGAAGAGTGTCACTGCATTCCTGAAAAGGAGTATCTTCTCCAGATTTGGTACACCAAGGGATATTATTAGTGATGGTTCGCACTTTTGTAATAGATTGTTCAATGTGTTGCTTTAGAAGTATGGTGTTCTTCACGGTATAGCAACTCTGTATCATCCGCAGTCTAGTGGGAAAGTCGAAGTTTCGAATAGAGAGATTGAGAAGATCCTTGCAAAGACTGAATGCGAACATAACTGATTTGTCAAGAAGGCTTGATGATGCTTTATGGTCCTATCGCACTGCATTTAAGACTCCCATAGGTATGTCCCCCAACCAACTTATTTTTGGGAAGTCTTGACACTTGCCTATAGAGTTAGAGAACAAAGCAATGTGGGCACTCAAGAAGCTAAATTTTGATTGGAATACCACATCAAGTCCAATATTGAATGAGCTCGATGAGTTTCACCTAAAATCAAATGAAAGTCCAGCCTTGTACATGGAGAAGATGAAGCGGTAGCATGATCAAAAGATTGAAAATCGTGAATTTGTTCCCGGGGATTTGGTACTTCTGTTCAATTCAAGGTTGTGCTTGTTCCTTGTAAAGCTCAAGTCTAAGTGGATGGGGTAATCTAAAGTGGTACAACTGTTTTCTCACGGAGTGGTTGAACTTGAGAACGAGGAAGGAATGAGATTCAAGGTGAATGGTCAAAGAATCAAAATCTACTTAGGTCAAACGGAAGAGGTCAAATAGGTGATAGAAGAATGGGATCTTGATGAAATCTGACTAATGGAGGGGTCTGTGTCATGCCGCAATGTTAAATCAAGCGCTACCTGGGAGGCAACCCAAGATGTAAAATTTAGCCAATTGTAGGATTTTTTTAGTAATTTTTATGCTTTTGAAGGATTGTCTATTGATTTTTTTATTGAGTCTTAGTATGGGCTAGATTAGGGTAGTATAGGGTCTGTGTCGAAAAAGAGTCAAGAAAATGTAAAAAGGAAGTCCTAATGTTTTCTACGTGTTCAGAAAAGGAAGGAAAAATCTAAAAAAATTGAAGAAGAAGAAGGTCTCATTTCCCATCGACGGTCCGCCTTTCCATCGATTGACCAAAAATATCATTTGTAGATCCCAGGTATGTTTCCTAAATTTTCTAAGTATAGAGGGAACGATAGAACCCATCAACTGGCCATAGTTCTTACTACAAAACATCGACGGGGAATTGTCGGTCCAAGATAGTGTACTGATTTGACCCAACCCGCAACTTAAAATCAATAAAACCCTCCATTTTTAAAAACATACCCTATTTCCCTCTTTTTGCCCAACTGTTACAAACTCTTAAAAACTAGTTGATCATCCATATTTCTACCCTTTCACATCCATTCCCAACCCTTCAATCACCCACACTCTCTTATATATTCCTCTTCCTTCCCTCTTTCCACATCTTTACTCATCTCTCTCATTCTTCCCCAAAATCTTTTCTTCTAAAAACATCACAAGTCGCGGGTCCGGAGTTTAAGAAGTTGATTGTTGAGGCTAAGCACACACACACTCACACAACTTTGAATTTCTTCTAAAAGTTACTGATTCTGAACCATGTACTAATTTGTAATTGAAATCATAAGTTGTTACTTGACCTTGGGTATAAATTGTTTGTTGAAACTGATATTAATAGTTAAAGAGTACCCTTGGGACGATAGTATTGTAAGTGTTATGGAGTTTTGATATAAATATGTGAGTAATTTACTTCTACATGTATTCTTAACTTAGGGTTTCATTTTAATTGTTGTTCTTGTGTCTAATGGCATGATTGAAACCCTAGGATTGATGCATGTTTTAGAAGTGTTTTGGTAGTCTAATTGATAAAATTGTGATGTTGGATGAAAAATTTAAAAGTGAACTGTAATAGTAGTGACCAACAACCTCGACTTACGACTCGTAGGGCAACATACGGACTGTAGGTCAGGGTCCGTCAGTCAGAAGCACTAACCACTAGACTAAGTTGAGAACCACGGTTTGTCTTACGTTCCCTTGTTTCATCGATGGACCATTCTGGTGAACCGTCGTTCCAACTTTTGGGTCCTGGAACTATGACTTCCTGACCTACGGTTGGTACCTATGGTCCGTAAAAGCTTCTATGGCCTGTAAGTACTAACTGTTGGTCCCAAAAATATTGTTTTTCTGGAAAAAAAATAGTTTTTTAGTTTTATTTTTATTCTCTTCTTGATTTTTTGAATAGTTTGTGCACTAAGAATTATTCCACAGGTATTATGGTGCCAAAGAAAGCATATACATACCAATGGAAAGGGAAGTCCAAGTCTGTGGCATCCTTACTTTGGCTTATTGATGAGTCGAGCGGGTCGGAATTTGATCTGGGCATGACCAGAGACTCTCCTATGGCACCTCGGACTACGCGGCAATAGGCTAGTAAGCTTGAGAGAGTCGCGGCGTCGGAAGGGGAGAAGTCGCCCAGCCAGGATGATGCACCCTAGTCTGAGGAGGGAGCGTGGAGTTCTAATGATTTAAAAAAGGGAGTCACAGTCTAGCTCCAGCTTAGATTCAGTTCCTCCCTCGAATTCTGATGCTACTAGTACCAGATTGTCCAATTAACCTCCCAATGCGAGAGTTAACCCGATACACTTGTCTACTGAGGCAAATATATAGTGCGTCCAAGGGATGTTCTAGATATATATTGATGGGCTGTTTATAAATGAGCATCAGAAGCAAACTCAGACTATTACTGAGGAGAGGCGGGTGCTCAAAGGCGGCCTTCACACAGTGCCAGAAATTCATGAGCTTTTCAAGCAGTACAAATGTTAGTGGATGGCAGAGACTCCGGGGAGGTATAGCCCGGATATGGTTATGGAGTTCTATGCTTCCTACACGGTTACTATAAATAACACTCTGCCACCATGGACTAACTGTCACAACCCAAAGTATACCCTAGGCGTAACATGGCGTACACGACCCCGAGAGTCCCCATGCAAGCCACCTAGCATACATCATACAATATAATATATATTTAAGAGATTTAAAATACAGTTTCAACATATAAGAGTTTATAAAACGAAGCGGAAGTCTAACATAGTCACAAAGCCATCTAATACATCAAGAGTGATCGGGACGTAACCCGTCCATCAGATACAATCTGAAAAGTAAAGATAATAGGAAATGCAAGCTGAGTCCTCGGAACATAAGGACTCACCAATATTCAACTTCTTCTAAGAGATCCCAAGCCACAGAAATGCAAATCTGGAGCGTCGCACCCTACATTTTCATTAGAATATAGGCAAGAGTATGCGTTAGTACAAAAATGTACCAAGTATGATAGCAATGCCTAAAACATGTGAAGTCATGCTAAAAAGGGAAATTTTCATTACATGCAATGAAGAATCTAGATCATAAGGTAAAATAGGTTAGCAAACATGAATGTTAAAACATAGTCAAAGCAAGCTAACATTTTTAAAACACTTTGTGAGATACTTCTAAAAGTAACCTTAGTTCATTATTGTTGGAAATTTACCTTTAACCAATATAGAGACCATGTGACCTAAAAACATGGAATTCGGTGTCTACCCCACAGCGAAAAGGAGTGTCCTACTTGCCAATGTAAGACCATGAACTTCTAACTTAAGTGGATCCACTAGCTAATGTCTATGTAAAACAACATCCTATGGTGGCACATAGTTATAGGATAAGGAGATTGCTACTAGAAACCCGGCCTCTACTAATGGGAGAGCTTCCATCTCAATATTCTCTCGGTGCTAAGGGTAAATCCCGCAAAATAGTCATTATTACATACTTGTCTTATTATCCATGGAAGGGAACGTCATATTGCCAATACAAGCTAAGTCAGATATCATCCATGGAAAGGTACAATTAAGCATCAATTCCAAGCTAGTTTTCATTAGAATATCTCCTTAAATCTTGATTCAAAATTTAGTTGAGGAAACCTTTAAACCCTAAGAATCCTTTATGTGAGAAAACCGTTTACAATACAACAACAACAACAACAACAACAACAACAACATGGATGTTTTACTCTCAAAGAAAATCTTAAATCATTTTCATCAATTTCATAAGAACATGCATATCTTCATAAATTACTCTTTCTTGATTCGAAATCCACATTATATCATCATAACTTGGAAAACATGGGGTATGCACAAGTTCATGGGGATTCATCTTAAAATCATGTATTCCTTCAATTCATGCATAAAAAACATAAATCAATCTATAATATCATAACTGAAAAGAATCCATGTCAATTGAATAAAACTCTAACTCAATTGGGGAATCTAGCTTTACAAAATTAGATAATTTAGGGACCCTATGAAGGAAAGGACTCCATAGGTTAATACTATCATACCTTGATGCCAAAAGCTTACTATCAATGGTTGAATTGGAGTCTTGGCTTGAAATCCTGGCCTTCTTCTTCAAGCTTCAAGAGAGAGAAATATTTGAGAGGATGACTTGTTCTTCTTTTGAGAATTTGAGAGGATGAATTGATGTGGATGTTTTAAGGTTTAAATGTTTATATAGGGATTCTAATAGAGTGTAAAACTTCATAGTATTATGCTAGAATAATTAGAAAAAAGACCCAAAAACCCCTCATAAAATAATTGTCGATCTCACCGACGACCAGACCTAAGGTCTGTTGGTCAAACAACGGACCGTACTGGTTGATCGTCGACGAGTTTAGAGACCCTCACTTTTGGCCTCCCAATGACTGACCCATGTACGGTCCGTGGGTCCACCTACGGGCCGTATATGCCCAGTCGTGGGTCTCCACTTTTGGATCTCTAAAATTTCACTAAGTCTAGGACTCACCTACGAGACCTACCTATGACTCCTGCATTAGACAACGGACCGTCCTGGTGAACCGTAGGAAAGTACTAGAACTTGACAAATTTTTGGAACTTGGACTAACAAACCACGAGCTAACCTACGGATTGTGTGTCTGTCCACGGGCCGTGGGTGGCTTTTTTGGTACTGGCACCAGATTCTGCAAAATCTCCAACTTCTACCCTTTTTGAATCCAAGGTGTTACATTATCTCCCCCTTGGGAACATTCGTCCTCGAATAAGATTCAAGACATCATAAGGAGGGTAGGAACTTAATCTAAATGCCCAACATGAATGCAATTACACAAAATGCACATATCCGAGGAGGAAACAACAACTCCAAGCTAAAGCATGTTCAAAACATCATATCATGAAGTCTATATGCAACTCATACTCAAATGCACATAAACATGTAGAAATCAATCAAGTTAATCCTTTTTTCAAAATTTAAGCTTTTCATGAATCATGCATAATGAGGAAATCATGGAAATATCAAAGACACGTGACACCAAAAGGGTAAACCATGAGGAGATAGATACCTCAAGCTAGAGTGGGGATAGAAGGAAAGAGATTAGGATAACGGGACATCATATCGGCCTCGGCCTCCCAACTAGCACCCTCAACTAACTGATTCCTCCATAGAACTTTCACGGAAGAACCTTCGTTGTTTCTCAACTTCTTAACTTGCCGGTCTAAAATCTCAACCAGAACTTCCTCATAAGAAAGATTCTCCTTAACTCCCAAACCTTCTAAGGAAACTATAGATGTCGGATCTCCAACACATTTCTTCAATAAGGATACATGGAAAATGGGATGAACGATGCGAAGTCATTAGGCAATTCGATCTCATAAGCGATCTTACTATTCCGCCTCAAATTCTGATATTGGCCCACATAACAGGGACTAAGCTTCCCTTTCTTACCAAATCTGATTACACCCTTCATGGGTGAAATTTTCAAGAAGACCCAATCATTTACCTCGAACTCAAGATCTCTTCTTCTAACATCGGTATAAGACTTCTATTGATTCTGAGCCATTTTCAACCTTTCTCTAATAAGACGAACTTTTTCCATAGCCTCATATATAAATTTGGAACCTATCAAGGCAATTTCACCCACTTCAAACCAACCTCTAGGAGACCTACACCTCCTACCAAGTGATCGTCCCAATTACCTTTGAAGTCAATTACACATGCTCTCAACATATCTTCCAAACTTTTGACAGTACACTCTGTTTTCCCATCAATTTGTGGATGAAAGGTAGTACTAAGCTTAACACGAGTACCAAGACCTTTTAGGAAAGATTTCCAAAACTGAGAAGTGAATTGGGCACCACGATCGGAGATAATTTATAAGGGCACTCCATGCAACCTGACCATTTCTCACAAGTACAACTTAGCATACTCTTCCGCCGAATGAGAGACCATGACGGGAATAAAGTGATACGATAACGTCATTCAATCTACAATAACCCAAATGGTGTCATTTTGTCGTCGGGTGCGTGGTAAATGAAAAATGAAGTCCATATTCAGATCTTCCCACTTCCACGTAGGAATTCTAATATCTTGGGATGAACCTCCCTACTTTTGATGCTCAACTTTCACTTGTTAACAATTGGGACACTTAGCTATAAATTCCGCAATATCCTTCTTCATCTCATTCCATCAATAGACCTCCCACAAATCACGGTACATCTTGGTGGCTCCTGAATGAATGGAATATCGAGAACTATGGGCTTCTAATAAGATCTTATTTCTCAAGTCATCTACATTGGGAACACAAAATCGACCTTGATATCGAAGGACTCCATCTCCCCCTTAGGATAAAGCCTCTACGGACTTTTTAAGCATGGCTTCCTTCAATTCAACCAAAGTCGGATCAAGACCTTGTTTGGCTTTCACATTGGCTGCAAAAGACGATTCAAAACCATTGTGAACGATGACACCACCTTTGGTAGAGTCAACTAACCGAACACCCATTCGGGCCAATCTATGAACATCTCAAACTAACTCCTTATTATCCTCAATATGAGCAACACTATCCATCGATAACCGACTAAGAGCATCCGTCACCATATTTGCTTTATCGGGGTGATAGAGAACACTCATGTCATAATCCTTTGATAATTCAAGACACCTTCTTTGGCGAAGATTCAGATCCTTTTGTTTAAACATATATTGCAAACTCTTGTGATTGGTAAAAATATCCACATGAACACCATATAAGTAATTCCTCGAAACCTTTAAGGCAAACACAACCGCCGCTAGTTCAAGGTCATGGGTAGGATAATTCTTCGCATGAATCTTAAGTTGCCTTGAGGCATAGGCGATAATTTTCCTGTATTGCATAAGGACACATCCCAACCCAATTCTTGAGACATCACAATAAACAACAGAACCATCAGTTCCTTCCGATAAAGTCAACACCGGAGCGGAAGTAAGTCTATCCTTCAGTTCTTAGAAACTCTTTTAACATGCTTCGGACCATATGAACTTAACCTTCTTTTGGGTCAATGTCGTCAATGGAGAGGCAATGGAAGAAAATCCTTCAACACACCTTCTATAGTAACCGGCTAAACCCAAGAAACTTCTAATATCTAAAGGTGATAGAGGTCTAGGCCAACTCTTGACCACATACGTATTCTTAGGATCTACTTCAATACCCTTACCAGAAACAATATGACCAAGAAAGGCCATATACCTTATCAATAACTCACATTTGCTAAGCTTTGCAAAGATTTGTTTGTCCTTGAGGACTTGCAACAAAATACTCAAATGATCGGTATGCTCGCCTTCACTTCTCGAATAGATCAATATTTCATCAATGTAAACAATCACAAACATATCAAGGTATTGTCTAAACACCATATTCATCAGATCCATAAATGCAGTCAGAGCATTAGTCAAACAAAACAACATTACCAAGAACTCAAAGTGACCATACCGAGACTGAAAAGCCGTATTCGGAACGTCATCTTCCTTCACCCTCAATTGGTGATAACCTGATCGGAGGTCAATCTTAGAAAAGTAACTCGCTCCTTGAAGTTGATCAAACAAATTATCTATCCTCGGAAGAGGATATTTGTTCTGAACGGTAACCTTGTTCAATTATTGGTAGTCGATACACATAAGGAGTGAACCATCTTTCTTTTTAATAAACAAAACATGAGCACCCCAAGGAGAGATACTTGGTCGGATGAAACCATTATCCAACAAATATTTCAATTGCTCCTTTAATTCCTTAAGTTTTGTCGGACCCATACGATAAGGAGGAATAGAGATAGGTTGCGTATATGGGTGAAGGTCAATATCAAAGTCTATTTCCCTCTCTGGAGGAACACTGGGTAAATCATCGGGAAACACTTCTGGAAACTTGTTAACAATGGAGAGCGACTCAAGAGTAGGTGTTTTAGAATCCATATCCCTAACCCGAACAAGATGGTGCATACAACCCTAAGAAATCATTGTTCTATCTTTAAGAAAAGAGACAAACTTAACCTTAGGCATAGAATTTACCCTTTTCCACTCTAGGATGGGTTCGTTTGGAAACTGAAACTTGACTACACGGGTTCCACAATCAATAGAAGCATAACACGAATGCAGCCAATCCATACTAAGGATAACATCAAAATCTAGTATATCACGCTCTGTAAGATCAACATGAGTGACTCTATGGGAAAATGATACGGGACATTTTCTATAGACCCTCTTAGCCACAACAGAATCACCAACTGGAGTAGAGACAAAAAAAAATCTAACAATACATTCAGAAGAATATTAAACCTCATAGCCACATATGGCGTAACAAAAGACAAGGTAGTATCTGGGTCAAGTAGAGCATAACCATCAAGTTGGAAGACTTTTAACATACTGGTAACCACATCAGGAGAACCCTCTTATTCATGAGGAGTCTGAAGTGCATAGAATCAATTTTGCTTTGGAGCACTTGATCTTAAACCACTAGGCAGAGCTTTTTTGCCTTATCTTCCCTTAGTCGCAAGTGATGTACAATCCCTTATTTTATGACCACTTTTACCACAATCAAAGAAACCATCTGTGCTGGCTAAGCACTTACTCTCGTGTTTCTTTCCACACCTAGCACAAGTAGACATAAACAATAAAGACCCACCACCATTTCCTCCTTGAGTTTTAGGCTTATACACCCTATCTTTGATGAACTTAGATTGAGCATTGGGGGAACCTTGACCCGAAAACCTTTGTCGGATCTTAGGACGACCATGTCCATCAGACCTTGAATGTGAGAAGTTACCATCACCGGTTTTGGCCCTCTTTGCCTCCCTAGACCTTTCCTTAAATTTCTCCTCGTCGATTTTTTGAGAATGAACCATGAGACGAGAAATGTCCATGTCATTTATAAGCATGGCGGTACGACATTCCTTAACTACCATTTGGGACACATCCAAAGCAAACTTACTCATTCTTGCCCTAGGATCGGCAATCATACTAGGAGCATATCAAGACAATTATGTGAACTTCAAAGCATATTCCTTCACACCCATGTTTCCTTGATGAAGGTTGATGAACTTGAGCACCTTTGCCTCCGTCATCTCAAGGGGAAAAAACCTATCAAGGAAAGCAACTTTGAACTTTTCCCAATCAAAAGGACTTGCATCTTCTGTCCTCTCTTCTTTCCATTGGTTGAACCATATTTGAGTAACACCCTTAAGTTGATAAGCGACCAACTCTGCCTTTTCCACCAAAGTATCCCCTAGGTGTAACATGGTGAACACGATCCCTAGAGGCCCCATACAAGCCACTTAGCATACATCATACAAGATAATAGAAATTTAGAGATTTAAAAGATAGTTTCAACATATAAGAGTTTGTAAAACGAAGTGGAAGTCTAACATCATCTCGAAGCCATCGAATACATCAAGTGTGATCAGGACGTAACACGTAAATCACATACAAACTGAAAAGTAAGGACAATAGGAAATGAAAGCTCGGTCCTCGAAACATGAGGACTCACCAATCTTTGACTTCTTTTGAGAGATCTCTAGCCACGGAAATGCGAATCTGGAGCATCGGACCCTATATTTACATAAGAATGTAGGCAAGAGTATGTGTTAATAAAAAAATCTACTAAGTATGATAGCAATGCATAAAACATGTGAAGTCATGCTAAAAAGGGACATTTTTATGACATGCAATGACCAAGCTAAATCATAAGGTAAAAAGGGTTAAAAACATGCATCTTAGAACATGGTCAAAGCAAACTAACATCTTTAAAACACTTTGTGAGATACTTCTAAAAGTAACCATAGTTCATTATTGTAGGAAATTTACCTTTCACCGACATAGAGATCATGTGAGTTAGAAACATGGAATCCAGTGTTTACCCAACTCCAAAAAGGGGGTGTCCTACTTTCCAAGGTAAGACCATGAACTTCTATCTTAGATGGATCCACTAGCTAATGTTTATGTAAGATAACATCCTATGGTGGCACATAGTTATGGGATAAGGAGATTGCTACTAGAAACCTGACCTCTACTAATGGGAGACCTTCCATCTCAATATCCTCTCGGTGCTAAGAGTAAATCCCATGAAATAGTCATTATTACATACTTGTTTTATTATCCATGGAAGGGTACGTCATATTGACAATCCAAGCTAAGTCATATATCATCCGTGGAAAGGTATAATTAAGCACCCAATCCAAGCTAGGATTCATTAGAATAACTCCTTAAATCTTGATTCAATGTTTAGTTGACGAAACCTTTCAACCCTAAGAATTCTTTATGTGAGAAAACCTTTTACAACAGAACAACAACAACATAGATTCTTTACTCTCAAAGAAAATCTTAAATCATTTCATAAATTTCATAAGAACATGCATATCTTCATAAATTCCTCTTTCATGATTTAAAATCCACATTATATCATCATATCTTGGAAAACATTGGGTATGCATGGGTTCATGGGGATTCATCTTAAAATCATATAATTCCTTCAATTCATGCATAAAAGACATAAATCAATCAATAATATCATAATTGAAAAGAACCCATGTCAATTGAATAAAACCCTAACTCAATTAGGTAATCTAGCTTTATAAATTAGAGAATTTAAGGACCCTATGGAGGAAAGGACTCCATAGATGAATACTACCATACCTTCATGCCAAAAGCTTACTATCAATGGTGGAATTGGAATCTTGGCTTGAAACCCTAGCTTTCTTCTTCAAGCTTCTAGAGAGAGAACTATTTGAAAGGATGACTTATTCTTCTTTTGACAATTTGAGAGGATGAATGGATTTTGAAGATTTGGGGTTAAAACGTTTATATAGGGCTTCTAATAGAGGATCAAATGACATAGTATTAGGCTAGAATAATTAGGAAAATACCCAAAAGCCCCTCTTAAAATAATTGTCGATCTCACCGACGACCTGACCTACGGTCCATTGGTCAGACCACGGACCATAGTGGTTGATCATCGATGATTTTAGAGACCCTCACTTTTGGGCTCCCAAGAATGGACCCATGTACTGTACGTGGGTCCACCTACGGGTTGTACATGCCTAGTCGTGAGTCTCCACTTTTGGCTCTAAAATTTCACTAAGTCTAGGACTCACCTACGAGACCTACCTACGACTCCTACATTGGACAACGGACCATCCTGGTGAACCGTAGGAAAGTACTGGAACTTGAAAAAATTTAGGAACCTGGACTAGCCAACCATGAACTGACCTACGGACCGTGTGTCAGTCCACGGGCCGTGGGTGGCTTCATCGATACTGGCACAAAATTCTGCAAAATATGAAACTTCTACCCTTTTTGAATCTGAGGTGTTACACTAAGGCACTGGGTAAGCCCCAACTTTTGAGTACCTTGGTGCCAGGGCATTCCCCTCAACTTATTGGAGGCCACGCTCCATCATTTTGTTTACGGCCCTTTACATGCGTAGCCGATTAATACAGCTGAGTATGACTACTGGATGGGGGTGGTGCAAAATAAAGTTTCTATACGTGATACTGAGCAGAGAGAGGGATTGCTACAATTGATGGCTCGGTACATTGTTGATGAGGGGGAGAACGTCGAGTGGGTTCGTGACATGATATTGCCTATAACGAAGGCGACCCTGAATTCTGCAGCTAAGTTCTGGTGGTCCATTTTCTGGGCCAGATTGTGCCCCACATTGGCCAATAACATTGTGACTTGGGACCGTGCTTTGATGTTTTCATCATTGATGAAGGGGCACGAGATAGACTTCTCCCGGGTCATGATAGCTTAGATTAATGAGAGGGCTTTCTGGGAGAAGACCACATTGTCATTTCACTGTCTGATCTTCTACCTATGTAGAGAGGTCATTGTTCCATTATAGGAATGTGATAAGCTGATTGAGGTTAACAAGACAGTCGATGTTTGGTTGATACAAGATGATGCAAACCCCGTGGCTCCACGAAAGGGTATCCTAGTTTATTTACCACCTTTGGGCAACGCGCTTCATATTGACAAGGCAGATGAGGGCACCATTTCTGCCACTACTGTAGATCCTGATGTAAATGCTCAACCTTCAACTTTATCCGGACCGGATGTGAGTACACCACGTGCTAGAGTCCATAAATGGGAGACTCAAATGGTGAATCTCTTGCAGCATATTAGGACATGGATGTGGAAGTTCGTAGAAGAATCTGAAGCACGGACTGAGAAGGCCGTAGAGGTGAAGATACAGGTGGTGCACCAGAGGATTGATGCCTTTGAGCTCTGGATGTTGGAGAGGCCTTAGCCTGGTCCTACTATTGATGTTGCTGCATTTCAAAAGAAGTTGGCCAAACTCCAAGCTGGCATTGATGCCTTGGCCACCGTAGATGTTGATGTCCCAGAGACTACCCCAGAGGAAGATGTTGGTGATGTAATGCTACACGCTCTATTTGGTGAGGATGCGCCTTCCCTCGATACCCCTCATGCGACTGGAAAGTGCACACGTACTTCTAGATATACTATTGATATGAATGAGAAGAGAAGGGCTAGAAAGAGAGACAGGGAGCAGGTTGAAGTGGCGCATCGATAGCTGCTACTTGATGAGGAGATGCGGCAGCGTAGAGAGAGGGAGTTGGCTGCCGAACCATTTTCTTCTAGGGTCACTACTAATGGTGTTCCCCTAGTGACAGTTGAGGGTGTTACTGAGGGTGTCACTCACGGTGATCTAGCGGGTTCGAACCAATCGAACCCACCCGCTTCTTGATTATTCTCCGGTCCTTTTGCTTTGATGGTATTGCACCATATTTTTTGTGGGGGTGGGTGAATGGATTGTGAGTGTTAGGGTTAAGTATGAATAACCCAACTCACAATCCTTTTTTGGGGTTTTCTTGCCTGTGTTCTTTTTCCCTAAGGAACTGTTTAATTTCTATTGAACCGGCATGTTTAGGATAGCATAAGTGTAGAAGTAGACTAGACTGAAAGCATGAATGCAAAAGAGCATGAAAAGTGGTACCCCTCAAATTTTTGACATGTGCAATATATGTGTGTGCTTGATAAGTTGAATATGTAGGATCTTTGTATGAAATGATAGGAATCGATTAGACAACATGACTTAAGTTATAACATGGAGCAGATACATTGATGATTTGATAGTGAAACAAGGTGCCATGTGTGTGAGGTTGTTTGTATATTCTTATTGTACATGACAATCTAGAACTTTCCCCATTAGTTTTTCTAAGATTATTTAGACTGCGAATTGGAAAATGATCATAGGCCATTGTTGATAATGAGTCCACTTAAGCCTAAAACAACCAACCAAAAGATTAAATTTCTCCCTTCGATCCAAATGTTTAAGCCTAACGAATACCATTCCTTTCTATACACCCATCTCACCTTCCCTAGAAAAAAATTGTGAAACTTTGTGTTGGCTCTCTTCCCTCCTTGGACATTGTGCACCTCAACTCAAGCTAAAAGCCTAAGTTGAGGGTGGATACTTCAGAGGTTTGCCTTGATTGTCGCATTGGTCCTCCCTAGGACATTGTGCACCTCAACTCATGCAAAACACCTAAGTTGAGGGTGGCTATTATGAAGGAAAACAAGAAAGAAAGGGTATGAAAAGTATTGTGTCTAGAGAAAAAAAGAGCAAACATAAAGAGAAAAAAGGAGCAAAAATGTAGAGAATGGTGTGACTGAACAAAGAGAAGCAAAAGAATGAAAATCTTGAATAAAAAGACGAAGAAAATATGAATGAAGCAAGAATGTCAAGTCAAAGTTACAACTACGCTTAAATGAATCATAAGGAGAAGAGCGGAAAGCAATACGATCTCAAAATTGGTTGTAAAAGAGGTGAAATAGCTAATGTAATGTCAAGGAGGGCAGAAAAGTCAGTTAACATCCAAATATACCACACCTAACCATGAGCCTAGGTTACATGCTAAGAAATTCCTATAGTGATCCTAAGTAAACGGTTTGGATAGTCAAAGTGTAGAAAATAAGGGCAAGCCTATGGTATTGAGCACAAACTGTATTTGAATTCACTTCTGAGTGTGTATGCTGAGTCTCTAACTAAAAAAAAGTCAAATTCTGTGTTACAATAGGAATTCTTTACATTAAGGTCACAAGTAACATTATTAAAGAGTTGGTATCTTGGTGATTGTTGTCTGTGTATGTGACTTTATCTATTGGTATGTCTATGTCATGTATTGATCCGCAGGAATTAGCTTGTTGATTTTCAAAAGAAAAGATTTGCACTATACTAAGAATAAGTAAGAAATGTGATTGTTTAGAAAATGTCATGTGATTGTTTGAGTTTGTAGGTTACTTCTGCACAAGTATCGTTTAGAGTATGTCACGTCGCTTGAGGAAAAGCAACGATTTTAAGTTGAGGGTATTGATGCAATGTAAACTTACGGTATTTCTGATACATTAAACTTAGACTTTTATGTGCGTATTAAGAATTTTGTTATCAGATGTGATGGTATTTTATTTTAATTTTGGAGGAAATACGTTTTCAAGAAGTTGGTATTCAAAGTGTTGAAACAATAGGACTTTTGGTGACAGACAAACCCACCTACGAGCCATCATTCCTTTGACGAGCCATAGGTGGAAGGCAAGGGTGAAGTGTTGAATAAATGGAACTAAGTGTTAACCAACGGAAGCAATCGACGAGCCATAGTCTTCACTACGAGTCGTACAAGAGGAGTCGTAGATAACTTCAGGATGGATTCCAGTCCATGAACGATGGTTGAACAGGACATGTCGTGCTTATACTTATGGACCGTAGGTAATGCCCGTCGACGGCACCCACTATAATATTGACTAATTGTTGAATGACAAAGGCACCTACAAACCGTCATTCCTTCGACGAGCCGTAGGTGACACTGCTCAAGACCAGATTTCCTTAATCTTCCTTTTCCCACTTGGTTTGGGATTTATTTTCTATAGGCAGAACCGATTGGTGGACCCCTTAAATTGAAACCAATTTTTACTTAGACACCTCAACTAAGTTTTGTTCATTTTAGAAACCTCATGTTATATCCCGCTATTTCATTTTGACACTTTTTCCTGACATGTCATAGTGAGTGTAATACACTCATTACCAGCGCGTGAAAGGCTTATTTGACACCTCAACTAAGTTTTGTTCATTTTAGACACCTCATGTTATATCAAGATATTTCATTTTGACACTTTTTGCTGACATGTCATAGTGAGTGTAATACACTCATTACCGGCGCGTGAAAGGCTTATTTGATCGTTTAATTTATTTTATTTTTTCCATCTTCTTCCTCATTTTTCAGCCATCATCTCCCAAAACTTAAAGCCCCTTTATGGAGAAATAAATTTTATGATGCTACAGTCAAAAAAATGAATTTGAAATCATTAAACTTATAATATAATAATATAATAAAAATTAAAAGAAGACAATGTGAAGGCCCCTGCTGTCGTAAAGAAGAAGAAAAATGGAAAGTAATGAATTCATGAATAATCTCAACTTAGATTTGAGTAGCAGTATGTTTGGGTTTGTTATTCTATTCGAGAAGATGAGGTGGGTAGGGCAGGGGTTGGGGTTAGGGTGGGTAGAGGTGGAGAATACATTGGGTGGGTGGGGGAAGAGTGGAGAAAACGCAGCGGTTGGGGTGGGTGGGTGGGGTGGAGAAGATGATCTGGGTGGGGTTGGGTTATTTTATTTTTAAAGTTTTTTGGGAAAAATTCCACGTGTCATTCACTCATTGGTCACTTCTTTTTGTACAAAAAATCAATATTTGAGAATTATTTTTATATATATGCCACGTGTCTCTATTTAATTCATCATTTTGACACGTAATCGGCGAGTGCATTACAAACACTTTATATATTTAACTGATTATTAAAAAAGTGTCAAAATGACACAGTGGACCATGACATGAGATCTCTAAAATGAACAAAGCTTAGTTAAGGTATCTAAGTGAAAGTTGGTGCCAACTTTAGGGGGCTACCGATGGGTTTAGCCTTTTCTATAAATATTAGTTGTAAATTTTATTTTTGGGTTGTTGTCCCTTTTTGAGATACTTTGTTTTAGCTTTGGGAATTATATTACAAATATTTTTAGAATTTAATTCTTGGAGTTTGGTTTATGAAATTTTCGTTTGTTCTTCAATTCATGATTCTGGTTTTCATCTATTCTAATTGTGAGTTCATGATTAATATTATTAACCCTATTATAAATTGTGATGACTCAAGTATGAATAACTAAATCCACAACTAGGGTGGTGGGAACTATGAGTAATTAACAACGTAAAATTAATAATTAAGTAATTCTGAAATAGTGTTTATGCATGTATTGTTAATCTCTTTGCTTTGAATGCTTTTTAACGGTGCGTAACGTTAGAACTCGCCTCATTCCTACTTGCTCGACCAAGGAAGTAATGAATAAAAAAGAGATTGAACAACAAAGATTTAGCATGATAATCCGCTATCTAATAGCCTGACCCAAAATTTGCGAGGGCTAATCTAGGGTTTAGGGTAAGGGTTATTAAAGCATACACCTGTAGACCAACCAAGTTGCGTGATGAAATTCTCTACTTGGACGAACAATCAATTAGGAGATACCCAACTTACCAACCTTGCATGTTAACACTAGGAAAGATATACTATTATTAGGATTACTACGTTAAGAACTTGTGGGGAGCACATGTGCCCTAGTTTCATCTCATATTGATATTACAAATTGTGAATCATGCTTACTTGTTACTTGTTTCTACAAATCAATAAACTATTACTTTATTTACAAATCCCCCTTTTACGGAAGTAAATCTGACTAAAAGTACAAATAACCATAAATGAGCCTAAGTCTAGACCATATTACTTGTGGGATTGATCCAAAACCTCAGTTAGGTTCTTTATTTAACAATGACCACTTATAATTCTTGAGGGAGGTGTAATTTTGGCATGTCAAACCTTAACCCATAAATTAACCCCATGTTAATTAGCCCAAATTCATATATGAACAACAACAAAATAAAGCATAGCACAATACCCACTACGTTAAATCAACACCCATCCCCATAATTGCACCCCTAGGCATTAGGGTTTTAGCCACCCATCACAAAGTGTAAAGAAATTATATCTTTCATGAGAGGATCCATGGGTAACATAAAATTAAGCAATTATGAGTAATGCTCACTTCGAATTCAACTTCAAATTGTCAATTTCAAGAGCAAAGTTGAAAACCCTAAAACTAAAAGTGTTCTTTAAAAATAAAAGTGTTTCTCTCTCTAAAACTCTAGAGAAAAAGTGTTTAGACTAGTTTCTTTAAAAGCTTCAGAATCATTCTTTCTCTCTCATTTGGGCTATTTATAGTATCCCAAAACTTGGCCCATAATTCACTGCGTGAGCATTTCGACAATGTTAGTCGGGCTCACCAAACATATTCGATGTATAGATGTTTGCTCCTTAGCTCGCCTTTCTTTTTCTTTAGTCTTCAGGTGTTTGAACCTCACTCGGTGAACTCATTCAAGTCTGCCTTTCACAATTGATGGATCTCTGAGTACTATCTTTGTTCGCATTTTAAGCCTTCCATTTTTCTCCAAGTCTTGTCACCTTCGCCGATGGTCATCTTTTTCACCCTTTGCATTTGGTGAGTCATCATTCCTTTTTGAGTTCACTGACCTGCCTCAATTAATTCAAGTGTTGAGCACTTTCAATTTGGGCGAGGTCGTGCCAATTGTGCGATCCGCCCTTCTTTTTAGGCTATCAACAATGTGGAATTTACACTTCTTTTTATGTTTTTGGCCATTCTTTCAAACATTTATCCTTGCCTTGTCCCTTAGCCTTCATAGCTACGAATCATCAAAATATCATTAGAATAAGACATAATTAGGCATTGAGGACACTAATTGCTTAACAAAATAGGCCTCAAATAAGTGTAAATCAACGACTCATCAACACCCCCAACTTAAACTTTTATTTATCCTCAAGTAAATCAAGAACCCGATTAGTTCAACAAGGGTATCTACAACAGTTCTCAATGAGATCTAACATTCACGTGCCATTACAAAACTACTCTCAATAACATGCGACACTCGATCATGATAAAAAAAATCTTCAAATGATGAATAGCCGGTATCAAATCAAGCTCAAGCTCACTATAGCTTCTTTTCTAATGCATGACCATGTTTCAAAAAATATATTCAAGTGCCCTCACATCAAGAATGAGTACATTCTCTCACAAAGAAATTTAACAAAGAAATTAGGAATTAATACAACTCTCACTCTTCCTAAAAAGAAATACATGTAAGCTTCATCCCATAGGTTTGCAACATATCCTCCAATCTTCACACAACCTAGTTCATGGAAGATCTCAAGGGAATGGGGCTGAGGGTTAAGGTATGGTCATTTTGGCTCAGTGACTTCACCTTTTCAAAGTATTGTTGCAATCATCTTCACCTGTTCTCAAGTTCTTTTCATTTGAGAACTCAACTTTGACTTGTCAATCATTTTATTGGAAACCCCTTTTTACTTCACCAAACTCTCTTTATCATTTAAATTTTTCAAAGGTTGTTCATCACAATCTTTCTCTTCCCTTTTTTTTTATAAGGAGTGGTTCCTTATTTTTGTAACACACTTGAAAGTTGCGTCTCATTTCATCTTTCTTTGTCTTTCACTTGGTTTTCCTTCCTCCTTCCTTTTCACACCCCCAACTTAGGATTTTGACCTAAGTTGTCTATTCAAACAAACCAATGCTTCGAAAAATATTTTGGGTGAGAAGTTAGGGGTAATTTGGTTCAAGAGGTTTCAATATGGTTGTCAACAAATGGCTTAGGCTCAAATGGCGCAAAAATAGTTGCACACCCTCACAAGGTAGTCACAAAAAGGATATGGAAATTTGGGTTTCCTCTAAAAATTTCTGCACAAGATCATTCCTTATACTTACCAAAGCAAGACAATTGGACTAACAAGGCAAATTCTAGGACTCCACAAGCATGCTTCCTAGTAAAACCTCACCACACATGACACTTTAAACACAATCACTTAGCATATCCCAAAAATATCAAAAGTTAACGTTTGATGTTCATTGCAAGGCTCACATTAAAACACTGTTAGTCAACACAAGATTTAAAAAGATTGCTGAAAAGTGCAACCAAAACAATTTCTCATTGCATCACAAACACAAAACATAATTATCATCATGAGTATTATTTAAGGCATCGATATTGAACACAATCGATCCTCTAATTATTATCAATGAAAACCCAAGCATTTCAATGAAAAACTCATGGGGAAAAAAGAAAATTTAGAGAAAGAGACGAAATGAGATAAACCAATTACACCATTATAATAGAAACAAACAAAATACTACAATCGTCCAAAAATAAAACTGAAAGTAACAAAATACAATAAAAAGGGGAATATTAGCACAAGTGCCCTCACCCCATTAAAATAGTAATAGCAGTGTCCTCAATGAAAACTAAAGTAAAGAGTATGGGAAGAGAGGTAAAATTCCCCCTGACAGGCTATACATGTGGATCGCTCTCATATGGAGTCTTAGGAGGGGTAGCATCATCCTAGGCATCACCGGTAAAATGATCATTGGAGCCTCAACTCGGGCATCACTGTCGGGCACATCACTAGGAGGAATGATGAGGAGGAATGATGGAGTCTGAAGAGACTCCACAAGTACCAGCTACAGAGGTCTCCACAAGGGATCCCTCTAAAGTAGCGTGGACCATCGTTTCCTCAAGATCCTGCAACTCAGTCAGTGACACCGCTATCCGTTGTTCATCCTCATCTCTCCTCAGCTCATCATCATTTGTCTCCTTGGCCAAATCATCATCGTCCCTATCATCCTCTCTCACATCAACAACATTAATAGTTGTAGCATCAATAATCTCAACATCACCCCCACTCGGCAACAAACCCACACTCTAAGGAAGCTCAACACTAGGAATAACTAGAGGCATAAATGCAGGTGCATCAGGTACGGGAACATCACCCCAAAACATGGATATATCTGTAGAACTCAGTTGGTCTACATCATCCCTCAAAGTATCTAGCTCACCCATCATCAAAGATAGCATATCTAAACTACCCTCAGCCTTCTCGCGGGACTCTAACCTAGCAATGAGGTTATCCAAACTCACACCGTGTGACTCAATAGAGGCCTCACACTGAGTCAACCTAACTCTCAGTAGAGCCAAAAAAACCTAAATAGACCGATCAATCATCTTGGCCAAATCCTTCTAAACCCTCACATCCTTCACATCTGCAGATCGGGTATTGCCAATTTGATAAACGATGGCCTCATTTAACGGGGATAGGAACGGAGGAAGGTGCAACAACAAAGGTGGAAGGTATTGAGGAAGATTGGGGTACACCTGTTTGCCCCACAGAAGAAGCGGATGGAGTGGCCTCAGTAACAAGTGTGGTAGAATAAACTATAGGCGTAGTTTCTGGTGGTGGCGGCTTCCTCCGAGCCACATCCTCATGTTGATAATCATCCTTAATCCTTCGGATTTCATTGGAGGAGGCTGGGGTAATACTAACATCAGTCTTCCCCAGAAAGGGAACTCCTGTCTCTTCACATAGCTGTGTGATCAATACCGGAAATGGTAGAGACTTCTGCTCTTGTCTGGCCCACAATAGCATCTCATCCACAATGATCGACCCCACATTAACCTTCTCTCTATCGATGAACGTACCAACTAACACAACTTTTAGGTGCCAAAGGAGGGACTCATTCTGTGAAGGCATAATATTACCACTAATAAATCCAAACCATTACTAGACCCCAACATTCCAGTCCTTCTTCTCTATTCTCGCACGGTCAGCCATCCAAGGTGGAGAAATGTCACAGATAAGCGGTGCCAACGAACCCTTAAGAGACTCAAGGTCATGAAGCATATACAGTGTAAACGTGTCATTCCTATTTGATGGGGTGCCTAGAGCAGTATTAATGGCGCATGCGTGACATTGTACATTCTTGTCACATATTTCAACTTCCTCTAATGGCTTCCACAATGTTCCCTTTATCTTCTTTGGCAGTGTTTGTACATATGGAATGTAAAATTACCACACCCAAGCCAGTACATATGGATTTTGAGTCTTGGTGAATCCCTCAAACTTGTGAAATTGGATTATGTCCCAGATCGCATGGTAGTCACTTATGACACAATCCGTAGAGAGTTGTCTCTCCTCAAGAATTATGTGCTCTCTAGTAGCCTTGAGCTTGTTGAGCGACCTTGGAGAAATCACTGGGAGAACACAACATGCAGGTGCCTGAGATAAATAGGGTTGCACCAACTTGGACCTGATGTCCATTCTTTTCCTAGAGGCTCATTTATGACTATTCCCTTTTGCCTTTTTGGACGAGGAGGACGAGACGATTCTCTTTTCGAATCTATGTCAGACATCACAACTTGTTTCCTTTTTGTTCTAGTCATTTCCTACAAGACACAATCATATAAATATAGATTTGGTGAAGGTTAGTTGAAATCAAAACCCAAAAGAAAACACAGCTTAAAAATGTTCTAAGGCTCACCTACTAGGAAGGCGGTCCGCCTAACACGGTAGGCGAGCTCAGATGAGCTCGCTGAAATAGACAGTATAGAATTTCAAAGAACTCAGGCACATTAGGTGGGGCCAACTCCAACTCGGAGATTCACGGAATTGGTTTCGGAAGGCTAAGACAAGTCTGCCGAAAGTGACAATGCAAAATTAAAGAAAATATGAGCAAAGGGCGATGTGCACTCCCACTTTGCGATACACTTGGGTTTTGGTGAACTAAGACAGGTCTGTCGAATGGAATAGTACCCAGGTCACATATTCAATCAAGGAAGGGGAGCTGGGACTTATTCGGTGATTCACCCAACTACCTTGGCGAGCTAAGAGAAGCCCACCGAACAGGCAATGTTCAGCCCAGTGCCTATTTTCACGAATTAAATTACAATATGCAATAATACCCAATTCCCATTAACTCTACAATCTACCCACATTTTTTTTCTACCCTTGGGTACTCAGACTTCCTCCAATTATCATAACTTATTACTCAAATTGATGATTTGCCCTTAAGAAAATCATCACTCCATTTATTATTGGGAAAAATCATGTAATTGGAGAAACGTTGGGCTAATCAGATATTACCCACATGAAATTCAATAATCAATTTTGGGCATAAACTCAAATATCTAACTCATGAGAACAGTTCAAGACGATCTATTTAGAACTACCCATTGAATCAACCAACATTATGCTTCAAATGGCATGTAGCCCATATCGAAATACACAAAATTAAGCACATATAATGAGATATGAATCGAACACCAACCTCAAGTAGAAGAAAAGCACAAAAAATGATGGAATATAAGATTAGGTCGCAAATGCAAGCAACCCAATGCACTCCAAGTACTCAAAAAGCACCCAAATGAGGCACTCTCACACTAAAATATGGTATTGGAAGCTTAGGAAGGAAAAATATCTCAAATATCTCAAAGGGTGTCTATTGAAAATGAAAAGACTCTTGGTTTTTTTTTATGCCAGACACTTTCGGTGAGCTGCGAATAACGTTGTTGAGTGAATTTGGAAAATTTCCAAAGGATCTGAAGCTCGACGAAGATATATGAATGGATACCAAACCTAAAGGCTGATTAGGCAAACTCAACAGAGTCCGCATTGTGTACTTCGGTGAATCTCCATTTAAAGCTCAGATCACCTAAGTTGACACTACATTTTTTCAATCTCAAAAGGTGGACAAGAATGAGTCCACACAACGCCTTCGGTGGATGGCCAACATGGTTTTGGCATTGCCTAATTTTCCCTTCGCAACACTTTGACTTCCTTTCAACCTACATTCACAACACACATTATTGAAAGCAATAAAACAAAAGTAAAACTAGGATTACCTCTCAAGAAGCGCCTTAATTAATGTTATGGCAAGACATAGTTTTCAATTTCTCAACAATCATTTTTGGGGTTTGGTATGGTTTCACTAGGAAATGTTCCCTTTTGCCTTGGATTGAGATTTGTAGAGATTTGGCGCATTTGAGTCTCCAGTTGTTTGATAGACACAGAATGAGAGGTCACTATTTGAGATAAGGTGGAGAAATTATTTTTAAATTCTTTCAACACCTTGTCAGACCCTTTAACCTTGTTGAAGATCCTTGTGAGCATTTCCTGAGTTCGGTTTCTTTCCAGGCCAGCTGGTTCTTTTGGTCGTGGACGATCATGGGGAGGAATATACCTCTCTTTTTCGGCCTCCCTATCTCTTCAATTTCCACATCTCCAATCTTTCCAAGCACTATATGTTTCCTTGTTCCAACCTAGGTTCCCACCTTGTCATTGGTAGTTTAGGTGAGAACCCCCCATTTGATTTCCCAAGTATTGTAGTTCCTCATTATACAATGCCTCAAATTTGGCATCCTCCGGGCACTACCCACTACTTGTTCCAACCGCATTTACCAATTTCAATCCACCTAACATGACATGCTTGGACAATAAATCGATTTGAGTCATCATTTTGGCCATGTTCTCCTCTTACTCATGATCTTTCTCAATTTGTTCCTTGCTCATGCTCAAATGTTGAGAAGACACTTGGTCCTCTATAGTATGTCATACTCGATTTACTTTGGTCATGTCATCAAGCAAAAATGATGTTACCTCATATGGTTGTCACATCAGCCTACCTTGGAAAAGTTGATCAGTCACATCTTTTTTATTGAATCAAGGATACAATAGAAGTATTGCAGAAGCAAATGGTTTGGGATACCATGTGTTGGGCATTGCAAGAGTATTTTCTGGAACAGCAACCATGTCTCATGTAGCAGTTCACATTCAATTCTCTTATAGTTTTGGATCTGGTCCTTAAGCTTAACCATCTTGGAGGGGGGAAAGAATATCTCCAAGAAGGCTTCAGTTAACTCTTCCCAAGAATTGATAGAATCATTTTGAAATTCCGCCAGCCACCTAGTAGCTTCACCCGATAAAGAAAACTGGAATAACCTCAACCTTTTAGCCTTTTGCGAGATATTTTAGAAAAAAAACGGTCCACTTACATCCAAGAAATTCCGAAGGTATTCATGGGGGTCTTCATGAGTTAAACCCCCAAACACTCCTCTCAATTGGAGCAGTTGTAGTATTGTTCCGGTTACATGAAAAATTGCCCTCCCTGATGTAGTAAGAAATCGGATGGCTCCCGTGGTTTGAATGATGTTTATGTGCATGTCATTCAAATCACTAATATGCATATGGTGTCACATGTGGATGTGATTTATGAAGTAGTGGCTAGTATGTACGAAATTGCTTGTTGCGGAAAATCATTAAAGAGTGTTTTACTTAATTACAATGTTGAAGAAATGACATTCTCAACTAGAGGATCATTTGGAGCTTGAGGAGGAACTTGGGGAGGAGCTTGGAGAGGAACCTCTTGCTCCACATTGCCTTCCTCATCTCTCCTAGCATTTGCCCTTGTATTAGCCATACCCTGAAAAAACCATAGGGCCCATGTTAGAAGAAGGACCTACTAGTGCCAAACTCTATGGCACGACTTAGAGAATGAAGAATTGAGATTTCCTAAACATCCAATAGCCTCATATTCATAAATGTGGTGCGCTTCACATTTATGAACAAGACTGTACTACACGTGGTTTGAGACAATCCTAGAACCATTCTAAACCTTATGCTCTAGTTACCAAGTTTGTCACGACCCAGGGGTACACCCTAGATGTAATATGGCGTACTTGACCCCAAAGGGGTGTCATACAAGCCCTTAGCATATCATAACATAAGAAAATAGAAAAGTATGGAAATTTTAAAACTTTATCCATACAATCGAAGTCTTTTCATAAAAGCAAGCGGAAGTCTTTACTATACTTTTGTCTCAAACCATCTAATATAACTTTAGAATAAAAACTCTTGGGACATAGCCCATACAATAGTCTCAACATGAAAATAAAAGACATAAACGGAAATAGTGGGTTTTGTCCTCGAGGCTATGAGGACTCACCAAATCTTCAACTCCTTTGCTCCTTAGGAACTTAGCCTCAAGAATGGAACTCAATCTCCAAACCCTACATTTGATTAGAATGTAGGCAAAGTATGCGTTAGTACAAAATGTACTAAATATGTTAGCTAGCACAACATCATAAGAGCATAACACAAGGGTTAGTCAATATACGACATAATCCATAAACATAAAAAATACTTCATGAAACATCAACTATAAGCATAAGAGGCAATATCATAGTCATAAGTAAAGTCTCCAACATAAGCATCATACAAGCCTTACTCAACTCTTAGTCTATCATATCATAAAAGGACTATTCTCAAGTAACCTCAAAGCATACTTGTGCAATGCATGAATAGCATCCCATAATACCACCCAAGCTAAGTATCCCTTTTTGGTCATCTTAATCATAGTCTACATGCCTAGTCAAGTCTTAGGCTTTTATATCATAATAGTACTATACTCCTAAGTAACCTCAAAGAGTACTTGTGCAATGTATGCATAGCATCCCATAATACTACTCACACTAAGCATAACCTTGAGATCACCATATGCATACTTACCATTCATTTGGTCTCATTCTTAGCTTTCTTCATATAGACAAAGGAACTATCACCTTTAGTCAATCATATCATGGAAGGCAACTATAGCAACAACCCAAGCTAAGTCTACACTATATAAGAGAATACTTCATAAGTAGCTTCAAGTCATACTTGTGTAATGTATGAATGGTATCCCATACTACCATTCACACAAAGTACTTCCTTAGGCTATCATACTCAATTATTACTATTTATCATTCTAGACTACCAAAGAATAGCACCATATTGGCTAGACCAACATATCATAGGAACATATTGATTATGTAAGTCCAACTACTCTAGCAAGGGTACAAGTGTTCCATCCTAGCTACCATGAAATAGTCTTAGATCAACTACTCTAGCAAGGGTACAAGTGTTCCCTATGATGCTAATGCAAGCTACCCTTAGAAGAGTATAAGTTCTCAATCCTAAGCTATCCTTAGGAGAGTATAAGTCATCTATCCTAAGCTACCATGAAGTGGTCTTGGCCTAACCAAGTCATGCTACCATGAAGGCATTTTATAATGCAAGTTCAAGCTATCCTTAGGAGAGTATGTGTCCTCAACCCTAAGCTACCATGACTATCACTAACTCAAGCTACCATGAGAGCATCCTACAATGCTAACTCAAGATAACCTTAGGAGAGTATGGTTCCTCCATCCTTAGCTACCAATCTTGGTCTTGTCTTACAAGTCAAGCTATACATGAAGGATCATACGTCACAACTTCAAGCTATTCTAATCTAACATGCTTTGATTCATTTTAATTGATTAACCTTTTAATCTAGAATCATCCTATATTATAAGACCTTTCACATTCTATATACATGAATTCATATAGCATTAGGTAGGTCATGTGGGTAAAAGCTTCCACTAGAACTCTAACCTCTAGTGTACCAATCCTATGCAAGCTATCTTTTCACATTATACTTACTCTAGAAGCCCTAAAGATCAACATTTATGATTTCAAGCCCTACTCTCAAGCTTTACTCTACAATCATCATACTAATCTAGATCACAAGACATATTAGTCACAAGCCTTAGTCATAGGCAATTCTAATCATATTTCATCATAAAACCCCAAATTCAATCACTACTAATCATGATCTATCATTCATACATAAATCTAGTTCAATTCATGTTTACATGCTTATATTCTTGAACAATTTCTATTCATAACATCAATTCTAGAAGATTACCTTTGAACCTTCAATTTCACCTTTCATGGCATAAACCCACATAACTCAAATTCATCAATTAGACTAGGGTTAACCATGGAAAACAGTAAAATCATCATATTATCATGAATCAATACTAAATTAACCATAAACAAGTATTATCCAACCAATTGGAATCATACCTAACTAAACCCACACATTGGAAGAAACCCTAGCTTATATTGGGGTTCTTCTTCACATATTGGGGGAAACTCTAGGGGGATCTATGGGTGGAAAAACCCACAGATGAAGAAACTAACATACCTTATGAAGATTCACCATGAAATTAAGGAGAAAAGGCAGCCCCTTGAACCCTAGACTTCACCTTCTTCTTCTTCTTCTATGGAGTTTTAGAGAGAGAAATATTTGAGAGGGGGTTGGGTTCTTTTGTGGATATAAAATAATGACTTAATTAGGGGTCTATTAGGCTTATATATGTGGTTTAATAACTAACTAACCGACCTCCCTTAACCCCTAACTAATTACCAATTAACCCCCTAGCCCCTAACTTAAAACTAAAAACTAAAAATTTGTTTCCACTCACGAGACCTCCACCCACGAACCGTGGGTGGGTCTACTGACCGTGCTACACCTTCGTAGGTGAAGGTCTGCAGCTCAACATGCAGGGGAAGCTTCAGTCTTGACCCACGACCCCTTCCCATGGGGCGTGGGTCCATCTACTGGTCGTAGATGCCCTTCGTGGGAGGCTACTTTTTGACAGTTTTTGGGGTTATTTCAAGTCCCCCTCAAGGACCCTTGGTTGGTCCTTGGGGGTTCTTACCTTGACTTTCTAACCCTAAAACCCTCATTCTAAGTATGGGAAGTCATTTTACGAGTCTATCCCTCATATCAAACTCCAAAACCCTAACTCAATGCTCTACAACTTTCTAGTTTAGCTCACTAGTTTTCGGGGTATTACATTCTCTAAGGTGGTTGTTCCTTTGTGAAATTTTCTTCAGTAGGAAAGTATTTTTTAGTTCGATGCAAATTATGTGAAGGCATATTTGTGCTTGAAAGAGAAACTTGACTCGACCCCAATCAACATTGCTTTGGATCAGAGTATTCCCTTTGAGATGATGTGCGATGCTAGTGGTGTAGCACTTGGTGTTGTCCTAGGGCAATGCAAGAACAAGCTCTTCCACCTGGTCTAATATGCTAGCAAGACTCTAAATTATGCAGAAAAGAAATATACTTTCACTGAACAAGAGTTGCTAGTTGATGTATATGGCTTCGAAAAATTGATAGCTTATTTGTTGGGTACTTAGGTGATTTCGCATATGGACCATGTTTCCCTTAGGTATTTTATGGCAAAGAAAGAGGCAAAGCCAAGGCTGATTCGGTGGGTGTTGCTCCTCCAAGAAAGAGGCAAACAAAGGGTTGTGAAAACCAAGTGGCTGATCATTTGCTTTGTCCTGAATCGAGTATTACATTGGTTGGAAAAAAGGAGATAGAGGAAACCTTTCTCTATGAGCTAGTTATGATGCTCTATCATGGTTCAACACCATGGTATGCAGACTATGCTAATCATGTGGTTTGTGGAATTGTACCCGATGGATTGAGTGATTATCAAAAATAAAACCTTTTATATGAAAAAGTATTTCTTGGATGGACCCTATCTGTTTAGGGAATGTTCTGACCAAATAATCGGATGATGTGTTTCAGTAGCTGAGGTCAAAGCGATTCTTAAAGCTTTCCATACGTTACCGGTAAGTGGTCAACATGATGGTATTCGAACAGCATTAAAAGTTTTACAATGTGGATACTATTGGCCAAGGCTATATTAAGATGAAAATGCTTTTTATAAAGTGTGTTGGCAATGCCAAATGCAAGGGGTATCTCTCAAAAGCTTGAACTTCCCCTCTCAGTGATTCTTGAAGTTGAGCTCTTTGATGTATGGGGGGATAGATTTCATGGACCCTTTGTAAGTTCTTTTGGTAACAAGTATATTTTGGTAGCCATTGACTATGTTCTGAAGAGGATAGAAGCAGTGGCTTTACCCGGCAATGAGGGGTAGAGTGTAATAAAACTTTTGAGAAGGTATATCTTTACCAGATTTGGCACTCTTCAGGCTATCATAAGTGATAATTTTACCATTTCGGTAATCACAAATTTAAAGTGCTATCGTACAAATATGGTGTGAAACACAAGGTTTCTACACTTTACCATCATCAAACAAGTGGGTAAGTCGAGGTACTCAACCGTGTAATCAAAAGCATCTTGGCAAATATAATGAATGCTAATATAACTGATTGGTCAAGGAGGCTTGATTATTCCCTTTTGGCCTATCGTACATCATTCAACACTCATATTGACATGTCTCCATATCAGTTGGTATTTGGAAAGTCTTGTCACTTACCCTTTGTGGGCATTGAAAGCGATAAATCTGAATTGCGAGATTTTTTCAAGGAATCGTTTCAATCAAATATATGAGTTGGAAGTATTTCAACTAAGATCATATGAGAGCTCAGCTCTTTACAAAAAGAAGATGAAATGATGGAATGATGCTAAAATCCTACGCCAGGAGTTTCAAGTAGGTGATTGGCTGTTGTTTTTTCATTCCCGATTGAGACTTTTCCCGGGAAAGTTAAATAAAGGTGGTTTGGGCCGTTTAATCTGATTAGAGTATTTTGTAATGGAGCCATTGAATTCGAGAATGCTGACGGCTCCAAGTTTAAGGTTAATGGTCAATGCTTGATATTTTACATTGGGAAGGATCGTGATGTGACAGTAATTTAGGTGATGTACTTGGATGATGCTTGATACATGTCCATGTCTTGCCACAATGTTAACTAAGGTACTTTTTGGGAGGAAACCCAAGTTTTTAGTGGTTTTTTAATAAAGTGTGTTGAATGTGCAAGTGGAAGTTAAAGTTTCAAAGTTCAAGAAAGTTTGGTGATATGCACGCGTAGTTGGCGATTCACCGAGTAGACTTGGCGATCCCATTTTTGCTCGCCTTGTCGGCTACAAAAATTTGCAAATGGTTCTGTCAATTTTCAATGGGGAAATGCTTACATGGCAATTTGTCGAACCCATTTGGCGAGCCCGTCTAAGTTTTCCCTTTGGGAAGCAAGAATCTGAAGAAGCCTCTATCATTTTTGGCGGATAAAATATCATTTGGTGAGTTGTCATTTTCTTGGGTGGGATAAGTCGGGCTCGCCGAGTTGTAATTTGAGTTTGATGATTTTGAGAGGCATGGTTGGTAAGCCGGATCTCTTTCAGCAAGTTGTTGAACCAGTCGGCGACGTTAGTCGCAGCTCACCGAGTGGTCGTCAATTGAAAGGCCAAGGGTCTTTGACCATTTAAATGTCATTCTTTCAAAATTCCTTAGATTTTCTCATTCCTTGCTTTCATTCAAACACTACTAAATAGATTTTGTTCATTTTTTAACTTCATTTTATTTCATTGGATTGCGTATTTGCATGGATTCCATAGTGCCCATACCCTTTCCCTCGTTGTGTTCTCTATCTTGATATCTAAAGGTTGGTTTTTGTGTTAATTTTGTTAATTCTTGTGACCTATGCTTAGTGAAATTATGTGTTGTTACATTGTTAGTGCTTAATCATAGTGGGTCATCGATTAAAGTGAATGCTGGCATGCCTATAAATTTTGAAGTTTAACTTTTCCCATGTGTTAAATTTTTTGGATGTTGGCTTATCTTAATCAAAATTGGAAGTTATTTTTTTGAGGGTTTTGCTTAAGTATCATGTGGGTCAAGTCTGATTAAGACGAACTCGACAAAATGGCCTAAATTTTCCTAATGATAGATTGGGTGACATCATTCTTCAGGGAAAATCGTCATTTTATTGTTTGTTATCAAAATTTTGGGGAAGTTTGAGTACCAGGGGTAAATAGATGTGTTGGGTAACAAAAATATTGTGCTAATTTTGTTGTTTATTGATCGTTGATTGGTTTTTGGATTTGAATTTTGAAAAATGGATTGAAAGATTGCCAATTATTTGTTCGGCGAGCTCAATCGAGCTCGCCAAGGTTATTCGGCGCATCATCATGTAAGTCTCAGCTCGCCCATTGGTTAGGAATTGTTTCTTGTATATACTTTTAATTTCAGCAAGCTCCATTTTGCTCGCCGAATACATTTCTAGACTCGCCGATCAGATAAAGAGCTCACCTTCTTTGCCTGAAATCAGATGAATTGGCATTGTCACTTTTGGTGAGCCCGCTTTAGTTCGTTGAACCTATTCGGCGACTCACCGACCTAGTTGGTGGGCCTCAGGACAGTTTTAGTTCAAGGTTCTTTTTTTATTATTATGATTTTTTACTAACCCTTCACCCGATATATACTTCATGATATTGTGCAATGCAGGTATTGCCCCACCAAAGCTACCAGTTACCGGAGGGCTTCTCTAGAAGATTCTCCCCCACCTAAAAAATGACAAAAGGAAATTGTAATCTTGAAACCTAGTGAAAGACGACAATCCATTCCATGCACCTCTAAACGTGTGAGTGAGAAAAATAAGGAAAAGGTTGTTGCAGCTCCTCAGGACAGAGGGAAGGGAAAGTTGATAGATGACGATACAACCACGTCTGACTCTGAAATTGAGTCGTTATCTTTCTCATGGACTGATGATGAGAATGCCGATGAAGTGGTTGATGAGAGAGTATCTACTCAATTCCATAGACAGTTGAGTCTCCAGATACCCAAAGGAGGAGAATAAAATACCCTCCAAGGCTATACATGACTCGTTAGCCAATGTCATGCCTCGGGTAGTGCCGGTAATTTCTCCTCATTCCATGAACATATTGAAGGCAGTCGAGACAAGAACCATACTAGAAGAGAAAAGGTTGTTGACTAATAGGGTTATGGATGGGTATCTAGCAGTGTGGAATACCATTTGGTACCACGGATTTGAGCAATTCACTTGGACTAGGACGTCGTATGTCCCCACTTGATCCAAGAATTATTTAGGTTTATGCCCGGGTGCTCCCAAAGAAAAGAAAGGGAGTTGTTTATAAACCAGTTGATGAGGTTGAAGTTCAAGGAAAAATGGTCCAATATGGGGTCAGGTCGATCAATGATATACTTTGCGGTGGAGACAAGGACACAACTACATACAAAAAGAGGATGAAACACCCTCTCAATGACTTGAAAGGATGGTTTGCACCATTGTTGTATGACGTGACTCCCCCATGGATTATTGATGGAGTGAATATTTAAAAGAATGATTTGAATGTTGTGGCTAGATATTGGTTCGGTTTCATCGGCAGCTCTTTGACATCATCCCAAAATGAGTCAATCCTTGTCCAACCCAAGGCTGTATTATTGGGTTTTCATCGCGAGAGAGAGGTTGAATATAGGTAATATCATTATGGAGAATATTCTTTTGAGGTTAAGACAAGAACAAATCTTGTTGCTCTTCCCAGTTTTGATTACCAGTGTGAGTTAGCTAGAGTGTTATTTATGGAGGCTAGTGATATGCGGATTACTCCAGCCTCATCTAGTGATATCTGGTGGATCAAGACAGATTACTTGAGGTATGATACATCAAGGAGGAAGCCGCCAGTAGTTGAAACTACCTAGTAGGTGGATCTTGCTACCTTGGAGGATGATCATGCACCTTCCGCTCCTACTACGAGGCCATCAGGTATGGCTACACCCTCCACCTCAATTTCTATTGCACCTCCCTCTACATCTTGGCCACCGTTGACACAGGTCGTAGTTTACCGAATGGGCAGCCTTACTAATTCGGCAGATGTTAGAGCTTTTCATCTCGAGAAGAAGGTCCCCGCTATGATTTCCACAGCCATTGAGGCTGCTCTTGCTCCCCTTTGGGCCGAGGTAGCGGATCACTTTATCTTTACTTTTTAATGCATTTATATTATTCCACATTGAGGACACTATTGTTTTCTTTATGGTAGGTTGATGCACTTGCTAGTGCCTAGCCCTTTTGGTTGTATTTCATTGTTTTGTTTTGTTTATTATATTTGGGTTGTACTAAATAACTTCTTACTTTTGTTTAGTAGTATATATATAGTATTGTGGGTTGTTTGTTTTAAATTGTGGTGATGTTTTACTCTATTTATCTATTGCCCCGGAATGGTTGTGATTGGTTTGGATGATTAAAAAGCTTGCACACTCATTGTGAACATTTGAGTATCGATCATGATCAATATTGATGTCTTGAATAGTACTTTTGATGAGAAGTGTGCTTCTATGGATGTACGAGGAAGTTCAAATTGCATGACTCTTGCGTGAACTTCTAACATATCTTTGTGACTAATTGTGTACCAATTTTGAGACTTGCAATGGCCATTGCACGCAATCTTAAGTTTTTAAAATTATGTCCAATGATTGTGTTTGAAGTGCCTTATGTGTTGAAAATTACATGAATGGCATGTGTGTGGATTCCTTAAATTTTCCTTGTTGGTCTAATTGTTTAAATTTGGTGAATGCAAGAAATGATCTTAGACACTAGTTTTGAGAGTGAGCCCAATTTTCATACCCACATTGTGACTACCTAATGAGGATTTGCACCCATATTAGCACAAATTGAGCCTTATCGGTTTGTTGGAAAACTTGATGAAACCTCTTGGCCTAAGATGTCATTCCCTTCGAATCCAAAAATTCTTTTTGAAAAGTATTGGTTTATACGATGAGACAAGTGTAGTAAGGAAGAAGAAAAGAATTCAAGTTAAAAAATGTGTGAGACTCATCTTTGGTTCTTATCGCAAAAATATGGAACTCATCCATATAAAAATAAAAGAGAAAAGAAAATGAAAAGAAAAAAAAATGTGTCATTGATTTTTTTATTTTATTTTTTATAGTATGTGATTGAATAAAAGGGGTTCCTAATGAGTCAAAAAAGAAAATAATGTTGTGAATCAAATGAGGTTGAGTCTCTATGTTAAAAGAATGAGAGAAAATGAGAAGAGGTGAAGTTGAGAACAATAATGTTTCAAAAAGGTGAAGTCACTATGAACAAAATTGATCAAACATTTTCCCTCAGTCGCGTTACAAGCCTGAAAAAGACCTTTAAGATCTTTCTAAAGCCGGAAGATGTGTTTATTGAAAAATATGGGTAAACCTATGGGTGGAAACATGTATGCATTTATCTTAGAGAGTGTGAGAGTTTGTGTTGATTCCTAACTTCATTGTTGATGTGCTTTGTGAGAGCATGTAATCGTCTTTTGATGTAAGGGAACTTGAATAATTTTGTTGAAGCATAGCTTTTCATCATGAGTCAGCATTTGTGAGCTTGAACTTAAATTAATACCGGCTAGTCATTATTTGAGGATTTTTGTGCAGAATTGAAAATTCCATAAACTTGAAGTTAGCCTTCTGATAGCACTTGCACGTTGACTCGCTAGAAACACTATTTATAGACACCCTTGTTGAATTGATTGAATTCTTGATTTACTTGAGGACAAACAAAAGTTTTAGTTAGGGGTATTGATAAGTCAGAAAATTTGTGGACTCATTTAAGGCTTTTTAGTTCAACAAATAGCGTCCTCAAAGTAATTTTATGTCCATATCTTATGTTTAACTGTTGTTTTGTAGGTATGAATGCCCTAAGGAAAAGGCAAGGACAAATACATGCAAAAAGAAGCCAAAAACGTAGAAAAACAAAGAAAGTTTTAAATTGATGCTCGTTGAAGGCATTTGGCAACTCTCCCAATGTTTCAGACCTCGTCGAAAGTCACAGAGTCTTATATTGAAAAGCTAAAGGAAGGTCGGCGAGAAGAAGTACAAAACAACAACTCGCCAAACTCTGTCACCGGGGTGATATAAGCTCACTGAAATTGACAAAAGAGATGAGCTGAAATAAAATCATAAAGGCAAGCTTAGGTGATATTTGACGACTCACCGAGCGTGAACGACGATGTTCATCGGGCTCACCCACTGCGGTTCAAACTCCTAAAGCATGATGTCAAGGATGAAAAGGTGAGAAGAAGTACCAATCGGTGACTCGCCAAGTTATAAGCCTAAATTACACCTCCCTATATAAGTATAAGCGGTCGTTTCCAAATAAAGAACCTAACTGAGGTTAGGATTGATCCTACGAGGAATATGGTCTAGACTTAGGCTAATTCACAGTTAGTTGTACTTTTAGTCAGGTTTATTTTCATAAAAGGGGGGATTTGTAATTAAAGTAATAGTTGATTGATTTATAGTAACAAGTAAGCAGGATTCGCAGTTTGCAATATCAATATGAGATGAAAACTAGGGTACATGTGTTCTCCACAAGTTCTTAACGCAGTAATCCTAATAACAGTAACTTTTTCCTAGTGTTAACATGCAAGGTCTGTAAGATAGGTATCTCCTAAGTGATTGGTTGTCCAAGTAGGAAATTTCCCTACGCAACTTGGTCGGTCTACGGGTGTATGTTTTACTAACCCTTACCCTTAACCCTAGATTAGCCCTCGCAGTAGGTGGGTCAGGCTATTAGATAGAGGATTATCCCGCTAAATCTCCATTTTTAAATCCCTTTCTTATTCATTACTTCCTTGGTCGGGAAAGTAGGAATGAGGCGAGTTCTAACGTTGTGCACCGTTAAAAAGCATTCAAAACTAAAGGATTAACAATACATGCATAAACACTATTTCAGAATTACTTAATTATTAGTCTTACGTTGTTAATTACTCATGGTTCCCACAACCCTAGTTGTGGATTTAGCTATTCATGCTTGAAATATCACAATTCATAATAGGGTTAATAATATAGATCATGAACTTACAATTAGAATAGATGAAATCCAGAATCTTGAATTGAAGAACAAATGCAAATTGCATAAACCAAACTTTAAGAATTAAATATCAAAAGTGTTTGCAAAAATAATTCCCAAAGCTATAACAAATTATCAGAAAAAGTCTAACAACCCAAAAATTAAAATTAAAATTAGTATTTATCGAAAATAAATCATAAACCAAGTAGGAAAAGAAATATAGGAGAATTCAGTTTGGGCAGTTTCGTCAACAGGTGGCCACCTACGGCTGGTCACACGAACAACGGCACGTGGGTGCCACTATTGCTTAGAAGTTGGCCAAAAATCATGTGGATGCCAACGACGGTCACGACCTATGGCTCGTAGATCTAAGCACATTCCATCATGTTGACTCGTTGTTCATGTACTGGAACTCATCTTCTCTGAAGTCATCGACGACGACTCGACACCGACGGTTCGTCATCCGACTCACGGCTTGTCATCCGACTCACAGCTCGTCAGTAGCCTCTTTGGTTCCACACTTAGTCCATTTTCCTAGAACCTTTATCCACGCCTTCCACCTACGGCTCGTCAAATGAATGATGGCTGGTAGATGGGCTCGTTTATTGCCCACATACATCTGTTTCAAATACTTTTAAGACCACTTCTCCAAAACCTATTTCCTGTAAAATTAGATCAAAATACTATCACATCTAATAACAAAATTCCTAATACTCATGCAAAACTACAAGTTTAATGCATCAAAGATACCGTACACTCACGATACATCAACGAGTGAGTCGGCGAGCCCCACTAATATCGCCGACTAGGTTTACAAATAATTTTTTTTGTTATTTTGAAAAATGTATAAATAAATGAGAGGAAAGCAAAAACTCACCAGTATTCCCTGCAATTAGAGTACAAAAGAACATTCTAAAGATTTTATGTGTTCAGCAAGCCTTGTAATACAATTTGGTGGAGTTTTAGTCTAGGTTGTTAGATTTTGAAGTTTGAATTCACCAATTGATATAATGGATAACGTTTTGGTATAATCTATGTAAATTTCAGTATGATTAGCTAAAACCACGATTCTAGGTGTGTGTAATTAAAGTTGGGTATTGATTAATTTGGTGGATTTTTGCGTATTGCTCTATTTTACATTAGTTTTCATGAATTTAAATTGATTGTCATGTGTTAATTTATGAATTGAGGTTGAAAACTTGATTCTACTTTATATCTTTATGTATTGCTTGAAAAGGTTTACATGAAGTGGATGATTAGTTTGATGCTTGTATATTAGATTTGATTTTCGTGTTTGCTTGAATAGAGAAATTTGTGGTTCATGTTTCCTTGAATAGAGGAATTTGGAGTTTCATCTCTAAATGTTGGATTTGCTTAAACAAGAGAATTTATGTCAAGGTAATAGATTGTTTAGCATATTCTACATGGGAGGCTTTGAAAAGAGTTTCTATGATAAGCATGTTGTAATTGAGAAATGCAATACTGTGTTTTAGATTAATGTATTCTATCCATGAGCAACTAATGTTAATGAGCAATCATATCGATCCATTATTTGTAATCAGTACCCACTTCCGCACACTCCTAGATTGTTACCCCGCTTGCAAAACTCTTGTTTTGATTATCCTTGCTAAAATTGGTTCCTAAATCACTTTTAATTGATAATTGAAATCATCCAAGTTTGTTTATGTTGAACACTTGTTACTATTTCACTACAAGAGATTATATCACAATTTAACTTCTTAAACAAATTCTTAATTATACAGCTCCATGTGGGATTCAACCCTGACCTAATACGTCAGGTAATTATACTGCTAACGGTCTTCTACTCATTGAATTATTATACGAGTAATCTGAGTGTTATTACACAACAAGTTATGAATGACTTGGAATCATTATAAAAACGCTCTAAACAACGTAAAGAAGGTATTAACAAGGAAATGACTTAGCGAAACTACAACATTAATGTGTGACTCTCTTGAGTTGTTAACTAGGATTGACACATGTGAACTATTTAATTTTTATGATTTATATAATGTGTCTATGATTTCCATGTCTAAAGTGTTTTGAGTTTTTAGTGTCGTAATTATTCAAATTACATTTTAAAAAGTTATTTAAATGTATAATTTATATTTATTTAAATATAATAATTAAAAAATTACTTAATTAAATGTCATATCAATAACAAATATAAGTAATGAGTTATAATTATCAAATCGACGTAGCAAGATAACAAAATTAATGTGTGGCGTTCTTGGATTGATTTTAATTAGGATTAACAAAATGTTTATGATTTTTATAATACCAATGTCCACCATGTCTAAACTAAGACAAGTATTTGATAATCATTTACCATTATAAAAATTCATATCAAGTAATTAAGATACTTATTATTTTATTTTTTTTAAATATTAATAAATAAACATACTACTATAAAAATAGTTGATACATATTATAAAAAAATAAGTAATCTTTTAATCTGATTAATTATAAAAACTCGAAGTACACATTTTGTAAGAACAATCATGAAATACATCTTTGACAAAAATATTAATATCATTAATATGATATCATACATCGCCTTTTGAATTACATTAGGTATATTGTTATTATATGCCGTAAAGTTATGCAAATGTTTGACAAATCGAATTCTATCAATTCTAACTGAAAAAGAATGACATGCAATGTGAGTTAATAAACAATAAATTGAAATAAAAAATATAACATACTTTTTCTTATATAAAAAAGATGACATAATACTCTTTTTTCACTTCCAACCTAACATAAAATATGTTCGCACCAAACTTAATTGAATATAATTCAAAAGAAAAAGAAACATGAGTGTATAACCTTCTTTAATAATGAAATTTTATTTATCCAAAATTAAAATAGCATCGCAATTATGCTAAATGAAGAAAATAAACATAATAAAATTACAAACAATTAAAGAAAAATACCTGAAGTAAAAATTTAGAAATGAGAAGATAAATAATATAAAATAATAATAAAATTTTAAGATTATTAATAACGGAATGAATTGAACTGAATAAATGAAAAATTGAAACGATCAATGTCCACCCTACCAACAAACCAGAGAAATTAAAAGTAAATGAAATATTCATGCATCATTTTTTTATTTCGGTAGAAAAGTGATGGAAAAGGTTGAACTTTAGTTTCTTTTTCTATTTTTTGTATCTTATATTATTTTAAAATAAAAGTTAGCACGATAAAGTATCATAAGTTGATGTATAATTTCTTTTAATTATATAAAATTAGTTATGTTTGTGTGTATTGTGTGTGATAATTATTATTTTTTATGTATAATATACTCCTATATGCTTGTACAATAAAGAGAAAGCAATAGTCATTATGTTTATGTGAAATATGATATATGTGGACAATTTAAGTAATGAGAAAGGACCATTTCGAACCGTGCCCTCTATTTTACTCTCTAAATATATAATTTTTATGTTTGCAGACAACCAACTACAACATAATTCTCTATTTTATTCTCTCTCCTTAATATTATATTATTATTTCTATTTCATTCTTATTTTCTTATTTCATAATATAATTTTTTTTTCTCTTTTTTTTTCCAAATAATCACTTTATATAATTTTCATGTAAAATAAATTTTTATTTTTTCAAATTATTTATTTAATATAAATTTTATTTTATTCTAACTATTTAAATAAATAACATAAATTGCAAGTAAATATTATATAATATACATTTAATGGACATAAATTGCAAGCAAAATTGTTGTGATAAAATTATTGTGTTATATGTTGTATTGTTATTTTATATTTAAATTGTTAATCTATGTATTATATTTTTAAATTAAAATTTTCATCTTATCATTTTAATTTTGTGCATTGTTCATAGTGAAAACTAATAATAATATCAAATTATATTAAAATTTCAAATTTTTTTAAAAAAAAATTTGAAATACTATTAATTCAAGATGAAAGTAGTATATATGGAATAATATTAGAGATATAACTAATAGTCTTATATGAAAAATAATATGTTAGTTATAAAATGATAGAAATAATAATAAAATAATCAAAAAGTAAAATACAGAGTGTAAATAGTAGTTCTCCAAATTTGGATAACTATTATTCACCTCTCTATAAATGGAGAATAAAGAGTGAATTAAAGTGTGATTGGAGATTGATTGGAGAGCTTAGGGCATCTCCAATCCTACACTCTATTTTACTTTTCAAATATAGAGTTTTCTATTTTTTCAGACAACCAACTGCCACTCAATTTTCTATTTTAGTCTCTAAAAAAGAATCTTTTCTCTCTCCTCAATATTATATTATTATTTCTATTTCATTTTTGTTTTCTTGTTTCATAATATAAATATTTTCTTTCTTTTTTCCAAATAACCATCATATATAATTTTCATGTAATATGAAATTTAATTTTTTAAATTTTTTTATATAATATTAAATTATATTTTATTCTAAGTTTGTAAAGAACAACTTCGAATAATTGTAAAAAGAAATCAACAAGCACAACCGCAATTACAACCACAACATTTTTAAATCATACACTTATTCCTTCTTCGAATATTGTTAAATCTAGAAACGACCTACCGGATTACTAAATTATTATTTTTATTTTTAAAATTATTATGTTATGTATTGTATTGTATTGTATTATTATCTTGTATTTAAATTATTATGTTATGTATTGTATTTTTAAATTTTTTTATTTTTTATCTTACCATTTAAATTTTGTGCATTCTTCATAGTGAGAATTAATAATAACATCAAATTGTATCACAAAGTGACGAAAATTAAAAAAAGATATTTAAAATATTATTAATTCGAGATGAAAGTAGTATATATACAATAAAATATTTTTAAAAATGTTATATTATATTTAAAAAGAATTGTGAATATTAGAGATTTAATTAATAGCCTTATATGACAAATAATATGTTAATTACAAAATAATAGAAATAATCATATAATATTCAAAAAGTGAAATAGAGAGTATGAATAGTAGTTCTCCAAATTTGGAGAACTACTATTCAACTCTCTATAATTGGAGAGTAGAGGGTAAAATAGAGAGTGCTTGGAGAGGACATTCTCTATTTTACTCTCTAAATATAGAGAATGGAGAGGAAAATAGAGTAGGATTGGAGATGGTCTTATTTTCTATTTTTACTCTTCAAATATAGAGAAGGGAAAGTAAATTGAGGTGGGCGGAGATAGTTTAAACTTTGAAAGAAAAGGGTAAAATTGGCAAAAAAATTTAACTTTTGACTCATATATTGTAAACACACAAGCAAATTCCATCGTGGTCATTGTGGCCCAAAGGTTTCTTTAATATAATTAATTTTCAATGTGAATTTTAATTTAATCATGTTAATGGAATATTGGAGCGGGAGAGAAATCAAAAACAAAAAAGGAGAATTAATCTAAATAACAATATGTTGCACTGATTAAATTATTAAATTAAAAATAGTTAACAAATATATAATATATTTGAAGGGTGTCAATCGACACCCCTTTGTTGGAGAATTACACAGTATAGCTAGGTAAAATTATTCTTGTTGTGTACATATATTGAATACTGATACTTTTTGACTATTTGTGAATTTACTTTTATATATATATTTTGACACCCCTTAATAACAAATTTGATATAATTCATGTCTAATAAATGAAAAATATATGAATACCGATTAGAAAATAAATAAAATATTTATCTATCTTTTCACTTAAAATATTTTTGATAAAAAAATATTTATCAAAAATTTTGTACTATAATGAACAGTGAGGTTTCTATTTGCATGTGGCCATTGGTCAGGCCTAATTTGATAGGGAATCTTAGGTAGGGCAGTCGGCTATAATTACGCAATGGAGCAGTTGGAAAAGTCATGTTTTTGTTTTGTACCAACGACACCTTTCCATGCTTATTCACACTTTACTATAAACTACCAACGACCATTTTGGGACCCATTATTATCTTTTTCCTAATACATGTGATGAATGATGAAATAATTCAGAGGAAAAAAAAATATTATTTTTAAAGAAAAGAAAAAGAGTAATAAGGAAGCAAATTATTTTAAACTCATTGTTTCATAATATTTGGCTCAGGTCAAGAATTCATTATCCTTTTGATATCTTTGAATTAGTGGTTTAAAACGTCAAATCACTCCGTGGGACACATAATAGATAAGTTCAGTGAATGACGGTAGGATGGTCAAAGATTTGTCCATAAACAAGAAGAGTAACATGAGTTTGTCTGTTAGTTCAGAGTATTTTATAGGCTCTACCTACGTACACCAAAATGAAAATTGAGCGACTTCTACTTTTAGGCATCTTTCATAGTCAAAATTTGAATCGAATGCTTTTGTTAATTTTAACTCTTATTTTGACTGGATATAACCTTTTTATTTATTTATAAAAAACAGCACATTTTTTAATTCCGTGATTGTAACATGCGATATATTATTTTAATATTGTAATCTTAAATATGTCATAAAAATTAATATAATTAGAGGTTCTTATTAAAATAGACTAAATAGGAATATTACATAGATAAATTAACACGAATGAAGTAATACATAATAATGTTGTCAAGATCATAGCCATCAGATAGTGCGGGCACCTACTCTACACAACGAGATAGGAGAACTCTTAGCATCCAATTGAAAAATGGGCAAAGCAGAAATCGAAAGAAAACATAAAATTACCCTTAGAAATTTAACAACAATGGTGTAAACTTAAATACAAGAAAAATCTTTACAAAACACTGAAGACCCTCCCTGAGAACTAGTCTAAACAAGTACAAGTGTTTCTAAAAATATGAAAATTTTATAAACAGACACAACTCCCACCATAAGAAGGAGAGGAGTAGAAGTTGTCGGAGATCAGCATCGTCTTCACCTATGAAACATTGTTGATCCTGCAATCAGACTATACCAAATAACATAGCAAGAGTAGTATCAGTACAAACAACACGTACTAATAGACATCATAGAAAATTCGAATCCACCACATAATATCATATAAATAATCAGCAGAAGACATACACCTTGAAGTTATACAATCCTAATCCTATAACAACAACCCTTACTACTGGATAAACCTTCCATACACTCATACATTCTATTTCAAGCTCACTACCTTATTTCGCTGCCAACTCCGCCACTAGGAGCCAATCCACCATTAATATCCCATTAGAACCTGACACTCTATCACACTAAGACTTCACAAGCCTACCTCTCTTGGTAAACACCAATACAACCTTTATATTCCCACCCCAATTCAAAGTTACTAACTATCCCTGTTAATCGGTCTGTCATCCTCACTTAAGATTTAGAGAGATCTGCATTGTACGAAGAAAGGATGAAGTTGTATCATGACAAACATATTGAGAAGAGGACTTTCAGTCCTAATGACTTGGTGCTATGTTTAACTCAAGGCTACGCCTATTTCCGGGAAAGCTGAGGTCCAAATGGCCTGGACCATTCAAAGTAACCCAAGTGTTTCAGTCAGGAGCCATTGAACTCGAGAATGAAAAATGTGAGAGGTTCAAAGCAAATGGCCAGCGAGTAAAGACATATATGGGAGTCCTAGAGGAAGTGAATGCAAGCTTGATGAAGTCTGAGTAATCAAGTAACCTATGTCGCACTGCGACATTAAATTGTGCGCTACTTGGGAGGCAACCCAAGATGTAATTGTAATAGGTAGTTTAAATTCCTGTAATAGTTCATTATTTTTATAGAGTCACAGTGTGTGCATGTGTGCTGGAAAAGTTGGAAAAAGTTTGGAAAACTTGAGGCTTGGAATGTTCTTTACGAGCCACTAAACGGGCCGTACAACACTTCACGGCCCGTGAAGTGGCAAGCCAAACAGGTGGAGCTCACTGGAAAAAGAGAAAAATGTTCACGGAAGGGCTTACGTCTAGCCTTAGACGGAGCGTTTAGCCTCTCGTGAACTCACAGGTAAGTTTTCTTGGCTAAGTATTTCTCACGAGCACTTGTACAGGCCGTGGTGCTCCTCACGAGCCACTTAACGACCCGTTAAGGCTAGGTCGGCACTAACAGTCCCCACCCGACCCATGCGACTGTGAAATCAAATTCAAGGTATTTAAAAGACTCCAAAGCGCTAAACGTTGGGTTCTTTTCCTTTTTCTCGATTCCTAACATCTTTTTGAGGTTAACAAAGAGGTTACCATCATCTATATCAAGAAATCAAAGAATCATGCAAGACCTAATTCATCATTGCAAGAAAATCCCAAAATCAAGTCTCTTTCTTCTCATTTTGTGCAAAAATTAGGGCTTAAATTGAAGTAAGTCCTCATCATTTTCTTGATATAAGTTTGATCTTATCTAAATCAGGTATAGAACTAGTTTTATTGATCATTTTTAGGGTATTATTGAATGAAAAATTGATTTGGTATGTTCACATGTTGTGGGTAAGGTTGTAGTTACTAGATTTCTATAATTAGATGTTGATTTTGTATATGGTTTGTAACGGGTTTGTGAAAATTATGGAATCATGTTGGGGGAAGGCTAAGAGGATCGTTTTGGGTGTTTTGAGTGCTTAAATTTGATAATTGTATGTGTAAATCATGTCGATTGAAAACCTATCCTAAGTGTAAGTACATGATAGGCTTCATGGACTGTGCAAGGGTGCAGGTGCCGTGAAACCCTTTGTGAACCACACCTAGGTGGTTGGCACTCACTGGTTAAAGTTCACGATGGTTTAGACGGGTCGTGGTACCTACCACGGACCGTATAGTGCCTCGTATAAAAAACTCAAAAAGTTTTTTCATTTCTTATCTCATTCATTGTTCATGGCTGGCCCTTCCCAATGATAAATTGAGAGACGACTGTCATGATCCAGGGGTACCCCCTAGATGTAACATGCCGTATAGAACCCCGAAGGACTCCATACAAGCCACTTAGTTCTCATAACATAAGAAATAGAACAATAAGAGTAAAACAATAGTCCAAGTCTAAATCATTTTATAAAATGAAAAGCGGAAGTCTAAACTCATTTCTCATCATAGCCATCTAATACAATCGAATGAAATTGGGCCTAGCCCATACATCATGTTCAAAAGTGAAATACAAGAAAGAAACTAAGACAATAAAACTCCGTCCTTGAAGCATGAGGACTCACCAAAGCTCGGGAAATTACGAACTCAGCTACTAGCCACGAGACTCAGAAACCTGTCTGCCGGACCCTACATTTGGGAAAAATGTAGGCAAGAGTATGCATGTGTTAGTATAAAACAATGTACTAAGTATGATAGTCATGCATAAAACATTTAAAACATGCTAAAAGGGACATTTCATTTCATGACATTCAATTGACCAAGCTAAACATGATATAAAAGCTTTATAAAACATAAGTCATAAAATCATGGTCAATGCAAGCTAACTTCAACTTTAAAGTCTTTGAACTCATGTGAGATACTTCTTGAAGTAACCTTAGTTCATTATTACTTATGGAGAATTAGTCTTAACCGACATGAGACCATGTGAGCTATAAGATGATCACCCGGTGTCTCCCACACCGAAAAGGGTTTCTCTACTTGCCTAAGGTAGAACCATGAATATCTAGCTTAAATGGATCCACTAGTTAATCAACCTATAGGGGCACATAGTTTATGGGATAAGGATATTGCTACTAGAAACCCGGCCTCTACTACGGGGGAGCTTCTATCTTATAAGATTACTTTGGAAACTTGGCCTCTACTACGGGAGAGCTTCCATCTCACTATCAATATCCACTCGGTGCTAAGCATAAATTCCCACTGAATAGTCATTTCTTACTTGACTTCATTACTCATGAAAAGGTGCCCTTGGACAACCAATCCAAGCTAGTTCATTAGGATAGCTCTTACTCTTGATTCATTTAGGTAAGAAAGTCTTTCAACCTAAGAATCCTTTCTATGTGAGAAAACCTTTCACATCATGCTAGTTATGTGTTTATGAGAATGTCCTTTCAACAACACAAGAACAACAAGAACAACATTGGTACTTTACTCTCAAAGCACCCTTAATATATTAACATAAATCTCATAATCAATACATAAGTCCATAATTTACCTCTTGAGGTCAAAACCCACTTTTAATCACAAATTCTTAGAAAATATGGGTTATTTATGGATTTCATCATAAATACATGTAAAACTAGTAATACATGCTCAATTTCATAAAACACTTGCTTTATACTCAAAATCCCTCATCATATGATTCACAACTTGAAAACATATGGATTACATGGGTTCATGGGGAAATTCATCAATTCATGCATAGAAGATCATAATTCAATCATTTAAATCAATAATGAAAGGAAAACATGCTAATTGAAGAAAACCCTAACTCAATTAGGGAATTCTACCATTTGAAATAGAGGAATTTGGGAACTCTATGGATGAAAACTATCATACCTTGACTCCAAATGCTAGCCTTCAATGGAGGAATTGGAACCTTAGATGAATCCTTCTTCTTCAAGTTTCTAGAGAGAGAATTATTTGGAGAGGAATTTGGGATTCTTTTGTGAATTTAGAAGAATGAAATAAATGGGGTGAATTTGGGATTAAAGGCTTATATAGGGGTTCTAAACAAAGCCAAAACGACATAGTATTGAAACTAATTAATTAGAAAAAGATCCAACTAACCCTGAAAAATAATTGACAGCAGCCACCGATGGACCCAGTCAACGGACCATGGTCTGACCCATGGACCGTCCTGGTGGACCGTCATTCGTGGTCAGAGACTATGATTTGGGGTTCGAACCACGGACCGTGGTCTTACCAACGGTCCGTTGGTCAGGCCGGGGTTCTGGACCCTCAAAACTCACTTGGGCAGGCCAACCACGGACCACACCTACGGTCTTTGGTCCCATCCACGGGCCGTGGGTGGCTGGCGTGTTCTGGAACCTGCAACATCTAGGAACTGCTATTTGGCCTCTTTTCGAATACAGGGTGTTACGACGGCATTCTTAAGGCAAGGCGTCACTTTGTATACATACACAGGGGAAGTTTGAGTACCCGTTAGTGTGTCATTTAATATACATGGATTCTAACTCACTGTCTCTCAGGTACAATGGGAAAACCAAGGCACAAGACGGCACCACCGCACACCTCATGCCCTGCTTCTCCCGAACAAAGTTTGAGTGCGGAGGCATCTAGTAGGTCTAAGGTCCAGGTAAATACAAAAATTAAAGCTCACTCTTCCCGGGCTAGTAAATCTCGGATAACCAGGGCTACCGTACATCACTCTCCTTCCCAGTCTAAAGAGGAAGGAGATGAGTTTGGGAGCGAGCAGGGGTCGGATGGTGCATCCCTGGTGTCAACTAATGACCCACAGCCAATTGAGAATCAAGAGGAAGAGAGAGACAACAAGGGAGGATAGTGATGCAAGTGAACCCGATGTGTCGTTGGTAATGTTTTTTCACTAGAGAGAGGCTGACCTAGTGGTGCAGCCGCAGCTCATTGATAGCTTTTTACGGATGTGGACCATTCTTGTATCGAAGGATATCTTTGAGAATGGCATGTTATTCAAGTCTGGCGGCATTGGCGGGAGAGAAATCATTCTTGAGTCTCGAGTTATGGAGGTAGATGTGCATGCTTTTCTAGATATTTACAACTAGTTCAAACAACGTTAGTTTGATGGATGACTAAGAAGCCAGGGAAATATGTGCGACACTTGACCAAAGAGTTTTACGCCTCTTATGCAGCCTCTCTAATGAACTTCGCTGCACACACTGAAACAACTAAGAAAGGGAATAAAACTGTCGCAGCGACATGGACACCACTGGTTGAGGTGATTGTTCGGGGTGAAGTGGTCGAGATCTATGAAACTACTATAAACAGGTTTCTACATGGCCTAGAGTACACAACACCTACTGCAGTGAGTCTATTTGAGGGTCACCACCATGCAGTAACTAGTGAAGACGAGATGGAAGATCCATCTCAAGGGAGAGTATTATGTAATGGATTGCACGGCAGATTGCAACGGAAGGTGAGGCGGCAGAATGGGTTCCTAACTCGCAGGTACATATTACAAAACCATCGTTAACATTTCCTGCTAAAGTCTAGCGGGTAGTGGTCCATACTCAATTGTGGCCAACGGTTAATGGCAACACCCTATCCCCTTCACGTGCTTTATTAGTAGCTTGCATCATGGTTGGATACCCATTGAATGTGGGGAGAATAATTGCTACAGAGAAGCGGGATCGGGAAAGAGAGAGTATGTCGTTTCCTTGTATGATAAGAAGACTATGTGCGCATGCCAACATACCACCCAATAAATTGGTGGACAAATATGTAGAGGTGAAAAAGTTCACCATGGTGATGAAGATAAAAGATGTGGCAAACCATCTATATGGTTCAAAAGCAGGGCATGTAGGACCCTTGGCAGTCATGCGACATGTTCTGGTTGAGCCTCTGAGAGTTGAGGTGGCAGTGAGCAAGCTGAGAGGACAACCTTGCCAGCTGCGGGAGCGAAACCACCACCAGCATCGTCCTCAGAGGCTACAGGTATTTTCGTGTCTTTGCCTACTTTATTCTTGGAGAGATTGGTCATAGAGTAGAGGCATACTCGTTACATTTTAGACCAGATAGTTGTAAAACTACCACAGATAGTCTAGAGTCAGGTGCAGGGTGCGGGGAAGCGTTTGCGAGATAAACTCTGGCAAGAGCTTTCTTTGCTAAAGAACTGGATGGACAATATAGAAGCTTATGTGGATAGCTAGCTACATGCTTTGGGTTCCATAAGTGGTACTTCTCTGTAGTCACATATGGTTTCAACGAAAGTGGAAATTGCAAAACTGGCGGATAAGCTGGTCACTGTGACCCCACCAATTGTACTAGATTCTTTGATGAATCTTTTTAGCATGCTCCCTGCTACTCAGTAGGTTGATGACATTTGGGGAGATTTGGTTGGACCAACAACTGGTAAAAGAAAGGAGAAGGATATAGGCTCTGACTCGAAGCACAATGAAGACCTTTCGAAGGAAGAACGGAAGAGGCAAAAGAAAGCGAGAAAAGAGTCCAAAAAGTTGTCTAGGGAGAAAGAGGCTTTAGAGCAGCAGCGTGATGCGATGATGTTTGGAGCCTCAACTAGTGAGCTTTCTTCTCCTGTGGATAGTAGTCGTCCTGACCTAGTTCCTGCACCTGAGCGCGCACCCGTTGATGAAGGTGTCAACATCACTCCGACGACCGACCCCTAGAGCATCGCAGGTATGACTCTTCCTCACAACCCTTATTTTTTTGTAATCTGAGGGAAAAGTCTATTTTTTTGGGAATGGGTGGTTGAGCAACCTGCCATTAGTTGTTAGAGTGCATGGAGGTTGTCTCATATATTGGGATACTATGATGTTTTATTTTGTTTTGTTGTGTTTATGGAAATTGAATTAGCAGCAACTAAATTTTGTGTATCGTGCAAAATGATAAGAAAGAAAGCCTTAATGTGATATTTGATTGTTTGTCTCTTTGTGCGACATCTTAGATAATTGTGTATTGATCATTGCTAGCTAGGAACATAAATTGGTTGACTAAAATATTGAAAGTGTTAGCATGTGCCATGTGAGTGTGAGGTTCGTTTGAAGCCTAACGTTGTAGGTGGAAGCTAGAACTTGCCCAAGTAGTCTCGCTGAAATAACTAAATAACTGGATAGGAAGTGATCATAGACCATTTTTGTATTAAGTCCACTTAAGCCAAAAACAACTACCAAATGAAATCATGAACTCTTGAATTCCTTTCAGTCTTAAGTTAGGGTCTTAAAAGTCTTTTCATATTTATTTTAATCTGATACTACGTCGTTTTACCCTTCATCTAAAGACCTATATAAGTATCCGACTCTAAAATTTCCCCAATTTAAGACCCATTCTCTCAAAGAATCTAAAAGAAGATAAATTCTCCTCTCCAAAATATTTCTCTCTCTAGAAACTTGAAGAAGAAGAAAAAGGATTCAACCTAGGGTTTCAAGTCAAGGGTCTCAATTCCTCCATTAAAGGCTAGCAATTGGATTGAAGGTATGATAGTTTTCATCCACAGATTCCTTCCATCCATGGAGTTCCCAAATTCCTCTATTTCAAAAGGTAGAATTCCCCAATTGAGTTAGGATTTTCTTCAATTATCATGGGTTCTCTTCAATGTTGATTTAAATTATTGAATTATGATATCTTATGCAGGAATTGATGAAGTATTATGATTTTATGATGATTTCCCTATGAACCCATGTAATCCCCATGTTTTCAAGTTATAAATCATATGATGTGGGATTTTGATCTTCAAGGAAGAGTTTTATGAAATAAGCATGTATTGCTAGCTTTACATGAATTTATGATGAAATCCATATGTAACCCATGATTTCGAAGTATTGATGATTGAAAGTGGGTTTTGGAATCCATTATATGTATCAGAACTTGACACCCGATCCAATATATATGTCGAAACGTGACATCCGATCCAATATATGTGTCGGAATGTGACACTCGATCAAGTCAGCACAACCACAATCACAATCACACCCATAATGAACAATACTTATAGTCATACAATCAAGTAATGGGTTCATGACATGTAATTGTTCATTCATACTCATTTTCATTAGATTCGATCTACATTGTCTTATTCACATACATGCATGCATACAATGAAGCAATTACCGACATATATATCACACAAACAGGAAATCAAACCATCACCTACCTCGAAACCAAGCTTGAATCCTCCTAAGACACTTGAGCATTCCCTTTTCGGATTCATCCCGCTTGTTCTTGGTCTAAAACAAGTAATTTAATGCAAGGATCAATAAACAAGGCCTAATTTACTCAGATAATAAATAATCTATAAATCCATGGCCAAAACCAAGATCCTAATGTTCAATTAGGGCTTTTCCTACCATTAATTCCAGGCCAAAACCCTCCCCCAATGATAATTACCGAAGATTATAAATTCTACAAATCGGAATACAGATTAGAGGAGTAATTTTCTTACCTTTAGCGCTAGTAAACGTGGAAAACTGTGAAGAACTGTTTTGGGTCGTCCCTGAGCTCTCAAGAGCAAAGTATTGCAGAAAATAATATTTTTGGGGAAAATGTTGAATTGGCTTCAATCGAGATTGCCTCGGCTTCTTAGAGGACTCATCAACATGCCTCCAAATAGGGATATAGATTTTTTCATTGACTTGGAGCCGGGCACTCACCCCATCTCCATTTCTCCTTATCGCATGGTTCCAGCAGAATTGAGAGAGCTTAAAGCTTAAATCTAGGAGCTTCTTGATAAATGTTTCATCTGTCCTAGTGCTTGCCCGTGGGGTGCTCCTTTCCTATTTGTTAAGAAGAAGAATGGTAGTATGAGGATGTGCATAGGCTATCGATAGTTGAATAGGGTCACTATTCAAAATAAGTATTTGTTGCCTCAGATAGATGATCTCTTTGACCAGTTGCATGGTGCATCAGTTTTCTCTAAAATTGACCTAAGGTATGGTTACCATCAGTTAAAGATTATGCCTGAGGACGTACAAAAAACAACATTCAGGACACGCTATGGGCACTATGAGTTTTTAGTGATGTCGTTTGGATTGACCAATGTGCCTGCAGCTTCATGAGTTTGATTAATGGTGTGTTCAAACAGTTCCTGGATTTTTTTTTATCTTCTTTATTGATGACATTTTGGTTTATTCGAAGAGTAAGGAAGAGCATGCCGACCATCTCCGTATTGTTTTGGGTGTCCTTGGGAAACAGAAGTTGTATACCAAATTTTCCAAGTGTGAGTTCTGGTTGACTTCAGTTGCCTTTTTGGGGCATGTGGTTTCAAGAGAAGGGGTAATGGTAGATCCCCAAAAGATCGAAGCAGTCAAGAACTGGGTCCGGCCTAGCTCTGTGACTGAAGTTAGGAGTTTCGTGGGGCTCGCCAGCTACTATTGATGGTTGGTCTTCCCAAGAACTTGGGGAAGTTTGACTCCATTTTGGTGGTGGTTGACAGACTGACTAAGTCAGCCCACTTCATTCAAGTCAGAATAGACTATAATGCTCAGCAGTTGGCTAAGGTTTATGTGAAGGAGATAGTGAGGCTGCATGGGGTTCCCCTATCATCTCAGACCATGGTATGCAGTTCACATCTAAGTTTTGGGGGAAATTGCATGAGTAGTTGGGCACTCAACTCACTTTTAGCACAACCTTCCATCCACAGACATACAGACAGTCAGAGAGAACTATTCAAGTGTTAGAAGACATGTTCAGGGCATGCATAATTGACTTTGGAGGGCATTGGGATAAATTCATACCTTTGTGTGAGTTCTCCTATAATAATAGTTACCACTCTAGCATTGACATGGCACCGTTCGAGGCACTTTATGGGAGGGGTTGTAGATCACCCATAGGGTAGTTTGAGGCTGGAGATGTGAAATATTTGGGGGTTGATTTGATGAAAGATGATCAGGATAAGGTGAGAAGCATCCAAGCTAAGCTTCTACCAGCCCAGAGTCGACAGAAAAAGTATGCAGACCGTAAGGTAAGGGACATGACATTTCAGGCAGGTGAGCAAGTTCTTCTAAAAGTGTCACCCATAAAGGGGGTGATGAGATTCGGCAAGAAGGGAAAGCTTAGTCCTAGATACATCGGGCCATTTGAGATTCTTGATTGTGTAGGCCCAGTGGCTTATAAGTTGGCTTTACGGCCTAGCCTATCTGGAGTCCATCCAGTGTTCCATGTGTCCATGTTGAAGAATTACCATAGGGACGGAGATTACATCATAAAGTGAGACTCAGTTTTGTTAGACAAAGACCTTCAGTATGAGGAGGAACCGGTTGCAATTCTTGATCACGACGTCTGAAAGCTGAGGACCAAGGAGATAAAGTCTGTGAAAGTTCAATGGAAGCATCGTCCGGTTGAGGAAGCTACTTGGGAAACCGAGAAGGACATGCGAGACAAGTATCCCCAGTTATTCATCGATTGAAGTACTACTCTACTCTTGCTTTAGCCAGTTCTCCTAGTTTATCACTCGGGTATGAGTGATGGGTAAACTAGTATTTATTGTAACGACCTATTCCCGTCGTTATGGAAAAGCCGTTGGGGAAGGAATTTGGGTCAGAAAACTTTTGAGTAGTAACTTGGAAATTTCTAGCCTAGGCCAGACTTGGACGAAATCTGAGTCAGGTGAGGTCTAAGGAAATCCGGTAATGGATGGAGAATTTAATTATGAGTTTGATCACGTGAGGGATAGCCAAGACGTTAAGGAGCCTGTACGACTTTACAGAATTGAATTCGGACGAGTAGAACTCCCAAAACTGATCTCGGCGTGAAATGGTAGTTTTAGAACGTCAAGGTTTGAAGGGGTGTTGCGAAATGAGAGCTTGGAACTCAAATTCCGAGTTTCTGTCTCTGTGCAAGCCACCAGAGCGGGGTTAATTCCACTAGGGCGGGGCCGCTATGGCGGGATGGGGCCCGCTGTGGTGGCACAGTTGTGACTTAAACTAGGGAAAATCCTCAAAAACGTTATTTTCTGCAAAACTTCATTCTTAAGAGCAAAGGGACGACCTAGGGTAGTTTCTCATCAAATTTCCATGAATTCTCACACCAAAGGTAAGTTAATTACTCCACTAATGCGTATTTCGATTCTTAGAACATAGAATCCTTGTTAATTATCGTTGGGGGAGGGTTTTGGCCTGAAATTAATGGTGGGAAAGACCTAGTTGAGCATTAGGATCATGGGTTTGGCCTTGGGTTGATTTTTTGTTATAATCTAGGTAAATTATGCCTTTTTTATTGATCCTTGCATTAATTAATTGTTTTAGACCAAGAACAAGCTGCAAGACTCCGGAAAGGAAAGACTCAAGTGTTTTAGGAGTATTCAGGCTTGGTTTCGAGGTAGGTGATGGCTTGACTTTCCGTTGTGTTATATATGCCGTTTAATTGCTCCATTATATGCATGCATGTATGTGAATAGGGAAACATGAATTTAAGCTAATGAAATGATTATGTGTGAACAATTACATGCCATGAACCTGTTACATGACTGTGTGAGTATGTACATTGTTCATTATGGGTGTGATTGTGACTGTGGTTGTGCTGACTGGACCGGGTGTTACGTTCCGACACATATATTGGATCGGGTGTCACATTTCGACACATATATTGGATCGGGTGTCACGTTCTGACACATGTATATTGGATCGGGTGTCACGTTCTGACACACTAATAGTTTGGGTGTGGGACACAAGAGAGACACGTGATTATTGCATTCATGTCTATCTGTCATTGATATTGGGAAATTGTATGTTGCTCCTAAAATGATAATTGAATTATGCATTCTGTATATGTGTGTTTACTGTGTTGTAATTACTTGCTTATATTTCTCTTACTGGAGTAGCCGCGTGATCCTACCAGTACACCTTGATTTCGTGTACTTACACTACACTTGCTCTTTCTTTGTTGAGTACAGGGCATCTTTAGGCGGCTACTGACAGACCTCAGCTAGGAGATCATTGACTGAGACCATATTCGCGGGTGAGCCAGTTCTTTCAGGCTACCTTGGATCCATCATTAGTTTAGTCCATTCTTTTCGAACTCAGACTAGATGTTCAGACATTTTACTTATGTTTAGTTTTCGTGGTTGCACCCCCTTTTTATTAGACTTGTTGATTTGTAGATTTTTGTTACAATGACTTTTAGATTCTAGGGGTTGAAATTCTGCGAGGGTTATGCTTAGTTGTTTTTGTTAAACCTTCGGAGTTTATGGGAACTCCATATTTAATTCTTCATTTAAACCTGCTTCTGTATCTTTAAATAGATTAGTCTCTTTAAGTTGCTTAGTCGGGTTGTAGTAGTGGTTCTCCCTCCGGAAGGTTAGTGTGGTTGCCAATCACGGCGGTCTGGGTCATGACAAATGCTTGGTTATAAGCGATCTAAAAAGTAATTCAAGTAACTTGATATAACCGATTAAAATACACTAAGAGTTTGTGTAACACCTCAGAAGTTCCTAAGACCAAATCAGACATTGGAACCAGAAAAGAATTGAAATGTTGCAGAAGAGGGATTGTACGGACCAATTCACGGACCATGAAAGGAATCACAGACCGTGACAGGGATCTTTGATTGAACTTAGTATTTGGAACTTTTGGAGGTAAGTTTCATGGATGGGTTTACGGGCCGTGTACTGGTCAGTGAACCAAACCCCCGAGGACTCATGAACCTTGTCTTTCATGGACACTTATATGGACCGTGGAAGGTTGTACGATTTGTAGAAGCTTCTGTGGAAGTGACTCTCAGGACTGAAGGAGCTAAGACATTCTATGGACACTTTTATAGTCCATGTTGTACGGACTGTATAGTGGTTCGTGAAGATGGTTTCGGCAGTTTTAAGTTAGGGTTATTTAAGTCTTCTTCCACTGTTTAAATTCCTAAACTATGTCGTTTTTGGCCTATTCGAAGAGGAAATACATGATTCCTAAATACCCTAACCTTCCCATTCACTCTCATTCTTTCAAATCCAATTTTCTTCTCTCTCAAGTTTTCTCCCAAGACAAGATGAAGGGTTTCAAGATTTAAGTTTCTTCTTCCCAATTCAAGTTAGGGTTCCAATCAGGGTATGTGAAAACTTCATCAATAGGTTCTTCTTCACCCATTGAGTCCTAAAAAATCCTAATTTCTTCAAGCTATGAACTCTCAAGTCTAGGGTTTCATGATTCTTCTGGGTTCTTATTGAATTTAAATTTGTTCTTCATGATTGCTTATTAAGCATGAATTGCTTGTAAATCAATATATTCAACGATATTTTTATGAACCCAAAGCATGCTAGTATTTTCATGATCATAATTATGTTATTTTCATATTCATGTCTCAGATTATAAGATTTTCATGAATTATGATGCTTCCGATTGAAGTTTATCTAAGTATATATGATTATCATGATTTAGATGCTTTCACATAAAGTATCTTTTAGATTATATTCAGTTATCATGATTTAGGAGCTACTCAATATTCCATTAAAATGTTAATATGATTCAGTATTATCAGATTTATGCATTTTTCATTGAGAGTATACTTAACACCGAGTGGACTCTTGGGATGAAGGTTTTCGTTAATCATCTGTGGACCTTTTGTAGAAATTTCAAAAGCCCTAGAACTATGTGGCACCGTAGGATTTGGCTCAGATAGGCATTAACTAGTTGATCCACCTTAGCTTAGATATCAGGGTCCTTACCTTGGCAAGCATAAGACACTTTTTTTTTTGGTGTGGGAGAAGAACATTGAACTTCATATTGTAGCTCACATGGATTATGTCGGTTATTGTATACATCCCACAAATCAGTATGTTTACAGATATTGCATGACATTGTACTATGTTCCAGATTAGATCATTAACTATGTTCCAGATCAGATCATTAGTTTTCATGTTATGTTTACTTGATCATTGCATTGACATGTTTTACAGACGTATCAAGTTCACATATCATGTTTATGCATTTTCTTCATACTCAGTAAATTTCAAGTACTGACTGCATGCTTTTCTGTCTATATTGTTTCATAATATAAGTTCTTATGTACATCCTTCAGGGCACGGTTAGTAAAGAATCCTATCAATGTGCACTGCTTTCGACAGATCATTGTATTTCAGGGACATACCTTTAATGACTTTCTTTAATATTTTACTTCAGTTTTCAGAAAGTTTACAGTTAGCTATAAACTTGTCCTAGCAACTCTTTATGATTAGAGGATTTTCAGACAATTAGTTTATTCCACGTATGTTGTCTTGTATCATATTATCCTTTATGATATGACATCTATTTAAGACTTTATTTTATTTTCAGTTTATTTTGTTTATGTATGCTATCTTACTGTCATGTGGTTAGCTTGGGGTCACTCATGGCTCTAGGCACCATGTCATTTCTAGGGGGTAGTTTAAGGTCGTGACAGTCTCTATGATATTGCTGCTAAAAATTGCTGCTAAAAATTGCTGCTAAAAGTTGCTTATTTCTATAAGCACTTTTTAAAATAGATTTTTAGAAAAGTGCTTTTGAAAAAAAAAAGTAATTTGTGTGTGGCTAATGCATTTGAAAAGTATTTTTCATAAGCAAACTGTGTTTGACTAATCTGTTTGAAAGAGATAAGTGTCAAATACACACCTAAACTATTTCTTTTTTTTTGAGTTTCATACCTAGACTATTGAGAGTGTGAATATCATACCTAAACTATCACTTATTAGTTTGAGAATGCACTCTCTTTTATTTGAAAAAGCCTTGACACATGGCATTTCACATGGACAAAATATTTTACCTTGACAAAAATTAAATAATAAATTATTAATATTAATCTATCTATATATAATAGGAGAGGAAAAAAAAGCCACATGTCAGCACCACAAAAAAAGACATTTTTAAATAATTAAAATTAATTAAATATAAATTATAATTAATTAAATGCAAATAATTTTAAAACAATTTTAAAAATTATGACGATGTAACTGTAAAATTGTTTTTAGTTAATACACATGATTTTATAATATTAATAAATTAACTTAAATACGGTTAACTTTTCTCCCACAAATTTGACGATCTTATTTTATGAACATTTAAAATAATAACCATAACATTTAATATACAATAATATATTTCTTTAATTTCAAAATATCTTTGCCAAAAAAATAAATATATGGCTATATATATCTCTGTATATATAATTTCAAAATAATCTTTGAAAATCTATATCTATATCTATATCAGTTTATTTTTAAAATGACATTAAAATAGTTTTTACAATTATATGAAATATAATTTTAAAACAGTTCTAAAAAATAGAGTGATGTAACTGTAAATCTCCGTTTAAATTAACTTGAATATAAAATAAGCAATTATATATAGAACTACTTTTCAAAAGAAAAATTATAACTCCTTTTTTATAGCAACGAAATATTTAAAAAGAACGTGGTTTTTTTTTTGTGAAAAGTTATTCTATTTTAAATGCTAAGTATTTTAACTATCTTTCCACAACTTCTCCTTATTTAAAAAGAGTCACCACCACAAAAATACAATAATTACTATTAAAAAATTTAATAATACTAATAAAAATTAAAAAACTGATTTGCAAGAAAATTAATTTAAAACAGTGAATCTTCATAGGGAAAATGAGATAGTTTTGTTCCTTTTTTTAAATTTAAAATTCCATCCGAATCACATGCCTTATTTAATAATATAAAGAAAAAGTTTTCGGTACAAAAAAAAACATAACCCATGTTCTTTATAAAAGGAAAGAAAGCTCTGGCCATGACAAAATACAAAATAATTAATTTAAAATTTAAATTTCAAATGATAACTAACCTTATCCCTAAAAACATCTAAATTTCATAACCCATAACTGTAAAAAAAATACTACTCTTAACTGCATCATCATCCACATCTTCTTAAACCAACTCTTCAAAATATGAATTCAAAAATATGTAATAAAAATCACATTCAAAAATATATATGATTGCACTGGAGATCAAAAGAATAAAATTGAGAGGAGGTATAGTAGTGTATTGTGTGTATGTCTGCCTTCTTTCTTAATTGTATGCCGTCTTTCTTAATTGTTTTATGTGAAATTATTTGATTATAATTGAAGGGGAAGGATCACTATCCTCTCCAGTGCAACGAGGAAGAAGAAGAAACTAATAACGATAAAAAAAAATGGAGAAATTCTGAAGAATATTATAATAGTAGACCATGTACGTCACCTTTCACTATTTTTGGTACATAAATTACTGCTATGATAATTGTTTCGTCGATTTAGTACTTTGCATAGTATCTAATATTTTCTTTCTTCATAATTTAGCCCTTTCTTTCTTCATTTTTATGCTAAATTAAAATAGTCTCTTTTTAAGTGATTGATTCGATGAATATATATACTAAACTCAATTACCATTTAAATTGGGTTGACGTTCCTTATTTATGTTGTTTTCGTATTCTTTTAACAATTCAATAAATGTTTCATTTATAAGAATAAATTCAATATAAATAATGATGATGAAGAAGAAGAAGAAAAGAAGAATAAAATCAATATGAATATTGACGGAAAAGATGAAAGATTTGAGATGATTAGGAAATGAAGATGTCATCATTCCATATGTAATTATTGATATAAATTTTTTATTTTTATTTTAAAGATAAATAAATTTTACTTTCCTCATTCTCCATCCTTAGTTGACAATAAAAGTTATGCTAAAAAGTTATTAAATTTTAATTATAAAATAGTTACCACAGTTAATATAACTCTTTTATATTTTTTTTTATATTTTTTAAAAGATAACTGATTGTACATGTGGCTAAAATTTATATTATTTTGGACTCTTATTTTTATCATAATTAGAATATGTATCTCTATTGATTGACAGCCATTTAATTATTTTAAAAATAATAAATATGCAAATGAAATACAAATTTTTTTTTAACAAAAACTACAGATTAATATAATTCCACTACGTGCTATTTTCTCATTCATAATCAAAACATTAAGAGTAAATAAATTCAACTGAGAAATAACAAAAAAATATAATAAACTTAAAGATAACCTATATATAATAGTATATACTAATTAGTAAAAATTCTCCAGATAATATGCATTATTTAAAAATAGAAAGAAAAAAAGTTGTCAATTAAAAAAGAAGAAGAGAGAGATAGAAAACCCACGTCCTTGAAAAATACACAAAAAATAGTCATGATCAACTACCTAAAAAACTAATTAAAAATTTGAAATTTAAAATTTAAATTTCAAAAGATAACTAACCTTATCCCTAGAAATCATCTAAACCCTATAAACACGTCTTTGAAAAAATACTACTCTTAACTTCATCATCCATACCTTCTTAAAATCAACTCTTCAAAATACAATTCCAAACATGGGTTAAGAAAAAATAACATCCAAAAAAAAAAGAGGATCCAAACAAAAATAAGATTGCACTCACTAATATCATAAAATAAAGAGTATTTTTTTTTACGATTTCAATAACTATTTCGTTATGCAAGAATAAAACAAATATGAATAGTGATGAAGATGATGAAAGACGTGAGATGGTTCAGAAATGGAGATGTCGACATACCTTAGATAATTATTTCTATTAATTTATATATATATTTTTAAATTTTAATTGATCTTTTGGAGAAAAAAAACTCTTAATTTCCTTAAACTTTTAGTTTTTTAAAAAATATTTGTAATGACTTGTTCCCGTTGTTATGGAAAAGCCAATGGGGAAAGAATTGGGCTAGAAAAACTTTTAGGTAGTGACTTGGGAATTCCTAGCCTAGTCCAGATTTGGACGTAATCAGAGTCAGGTGAGGTCTAGGGAAATCTGGTAATGAATGGAGGATTTAATAATGAATTTGATCACATGAGTGGATAGACAAGACGTTAAGGAGCCCGTACGGCTTTAGGGAATCGAATTCTGGCGAGTAAAACTACGGAAACTTATCTTAGCGTGAACGGATAGTTTTTGAACGTCAAGGGTTGAAGGTGTGTTGTGAAATGGGAGTTTGGAACTCAAATGTAACACCCCGCTATTTGAAAGAGCTAAAATTAGAAAGAACCATTTTTGGAAAGAATGAAAATCTGAAATTTGGCAAGTATGTTAAGTATGAGTTTTTGGGTCAACTTCAAACGACCATAAATCCTAGTACAAGATGAGTTAGGTGGGCTATAAGATATCAAATGAAAGGTCTTTGAATTATCTTTCCAACGCCACCAAGTTTGCTAATTTTTGAGTTCGTATGCGGGAGATATGCCCGTTTGAAATCGGGCTTTCCGGATAAGGAAAGTCAATCGGATTTTAGAGGGGTATTTAGGTCTTTTCATTATCCAATTAATTTATTATAGTTTTAGTAAGTTATTTGGGGTCTAAACTGAGTTGGTTCAGTTTATGCATTCCAAAATTACGCTAGGGCTTTGAGAGAAGAGAAAAGAGGAGAAACGATCAAGATTTCGTCAAGATCACAGTATTTCGTTGTGGATTTCGCCAAGGTTTGATCCCTAAAGAGGTATGTGAGACTTTCATAACGTTGAGTTCCGTTCACCCAGGCACCAATCATGTTTATTTCAGCGAAATTTATTCTAGAAAGTTGAAAGTTGATGATCTTGAATTGTGTTCATGAAATAGGCTTTCGTTCTTGAGTTAGGATGGGATTGTTGAGTTCTTGAGGAAATCATGTCGATTTTAGAGTCGTTTATGAGTGGATTCTAGTGTACCTGTACTGGGTATTTGAATCTAAAGAGAAATTAAGAAGAAGAATCGAATTTAGGCGAATTGAGGTAAGAAAATGAAGAAGGAAAAAGTCAGGTAGAAACTAAGTACAAGGTCCTCGTCGCGGACCTGTTCCTCAGAAGTGGAACTTTTCTCTTTGCGTCGCGGACCCACTGCCTCAAAATTTATTTCCCTACAAAATATTAAAATGCATCTCCACATCGCAGACTTGCTCCCAGACAGTGTTTTCTTGACCGTTTCTCTTGATTAACTATCTAGAAACACTCCTAATCATCACGAGATCTTTCATATCACAAATCATAACCTTGAATTCATAATTCAAATTCAAGGTAAAGTTAAGAGTCAAGTCTTGAGAGTTCTTCGAGTCATTTTAAGAAGTCTTTTATAAATATTTTAAACTTGTTTTAAGACTTAAGCATTGAGATTGAGAAAGAGTAGAGCTGAGTTTATTTTCTTTAAAATGTTATATGGGGACTATGTATTCCCAAAGAGTAAATGTTTTCACATTTAAGATTAGAGGAAACACCGATTTCCAAATGAGTTTTCATGAGTAGTTTTGAGTTCCATCTCTTTTAAGAGATAAGCTTTTTGAGTAATAACCTCAAATCACAGAGAAAGAGATGTTTTTAAACATATGAGCTGAGTATATTTTGGGAGTAGTATTGAGCACCGATAAGGGGACGAGTTTATAATAACTCAAGTCTGCATAAACCATGTAGCCATCGCGGGTAGAAAGGGTCATACTTTTTAGATGATTCCTTAATGCTTTTAGCATAACTAGTGGATCCACTTAGTTGAGGCGTTCTATATCCCGGAAAGTTATATAGGACATTTCTGGAAGCGTAGGCGAGACGTTGTATCATCACATAGCTCATAGTGATGGTTGTCGGTTAGAGAAACTCCCACATAATTATATTATACTTTATTATATACAAATTGAGTTGCTATTGTATTTTTCAATACATTGATTTTCTACCTACTGTTTAAATGCTTTATATAAACTGCATCTTTACTGTTGTTTATTTCTGCATTGAGTTGAGTATCCATGAGTTGAGTAAAGCTGAGGTAAGTGTTTCTTTCAGAATTCAGTTCAAGCTTATGTCATGTTTAGTTTTCCCCTTGCATGCTCGTACATTCAATGTACTGATGCCATTTGGCATACATCATTTTATGATGCAGATACATGTAACTAGGATCAGCATCCAGGGTTTCGTTGATCCAATTGAGCACTCAGAGTCAGTTGGTGAGCCTCCTTGCTTTCGGAGCATTCCCTTTTTTATTGCTTTATTATTCTAGATTATTTGGATGTCGTGGGTCTTGTCCCGACGTCCATCTCAGTTGTTAGAGGCTTCATAGACAGTTACTTATTAGTTCTTTAGTCTTGTTATTTCAGCTGTGTTGATTACCAGACTTGAGTTGCCACTTTGGCTAGTTGAATGTTTACTTCTAAAACATTCCAAGTTATATTGAGGAAAGTTGCATTTTGATTTCTTTTACTAATGCTTAAAGTCTTTCGCTGAGTATTAAGCCAGGCCAAGGGTTCATTTGGGGCCAGCAATGGTTCTCGAGTGATAGTTCCACCCAGGTTGTAGGCTCGGGGCGTGAAAAACTTGGTATAAGAGCACAGAGTTCAAGAGTCCTAGGGAGTCTATGAAACCGTGTTTGTAGAGTCCTAGTTATCTATGTGAAGCGCGCCACATCTATAATTAGAAGGCTGCAACATCAAGGAACTATCTCACTTCTTTCATACTCATTTCGTGTGATACAGTTTATCTCTATGAAAGTTGCTTTCTAACTCGTGCTTGCACATATCTTTCAGATCATGCCTCCACGAAGAGTTGTCAGAGGTCATTCCACTAGGAGGAACGTTGAGGAGCAAGGGGTACCTAATGCACCAGAAGTACAACCCCAAGGAGAGGTCACTAACGTTGAATTTCGGGAAGCTATCCGAATGCTGAGTCAAGCTGTGACCAATCAAGTTGGGCAACAGAGAGGAGTTCGACAGGAAGGGGCTGATACTTCAAGGATCCGCGTGTTCTTAAGGATGAATCCTCCAAGCTTTAATGGTTCAAGCATTACTGAGGATCCGGAAAACTTTTTTGAAGAGCTTTAGAAGGTTTTTGAGATTATGCATGTTACTGATGCTGAGAGAGTGGAACTAGCTGCATACCAACTGAAGGGTGTTGCTAGATTCTGGTTTGATCAATGGAAGAAGGGTAGAGCTGAGGGTGCACCGAATGTGAGTTGGGCTATGTTTGAGGAGGCCTTCTTGGGGTATTTCTTTCCCCGGGAACTGAGAGAAGCAAAGGTACAAGAATTCCTTACTCTTAAGCCGGAATCTATGAATGTGCATGAGTATAGTCTTAAGTTCACCCAACTTTCCCGCAATGATCCGGAGATGGTTGCTGACATGAGGAGAAGGATGAGTTTATTCGTTGCTGGGTTGTCTCGTCTGTCAAGTAAAGAGGGCAAGGCTGCTATGCTGATAGGAGATATGGACATAGAAAAGTTAATGATCCATGTGCAGTAGGTTGAGGAGGACAAGCTGAGGGATAGAGAAGAGTTTAGAAATAAGAAGGCTGAGACATCAGGGGATGAGCCCGGACAACAGAAGAGTAATGCCAAACGGTCATCTTTCCAACAAAAGCAAAAGGGACCTGCTCCATCATCTACTAGTGCACCTGCACCAAGGAACAAAGGTGAGTTCAATAGTCAGAATTCACAGAATTTCAGAGCTACACCTGCACAGTCTCAAGGTAGTGTGGCACAAGGAGGTAACTGGACTCCTACATGTGCTAAGGGTGGTAGAAATCACCCTAGAACGTGTCGTGATGGCTCTACTGGTTGCTGCAAGTGTGGTCAAGAGGGTCACTTCATGAAAGAGTGTCCAAAGAACAGACAGAGCAGTGGAAATAGGGGCAATAGAGCCCAATCTTCTTCAGTTGCTCCACCAGATAGGGATGCACCTAGAGGAGCTACTTCAAGGACTGGCGGAGGAGCAAACCACCTATATGCTATCACTAGTCGCCAAGAGCAAGAGAATTCTCCAGATGTTGTCACTAGTATGATCAAAGTCTTTACTTATGATGTTTATGCTTTTCTAGATCCAGGAGCGAGTTTATATTTTGTGACTCCTTATGTTGTTATGAATTTTGATATCCTTCCTGAGCAACTTCTTGAGCCCATCAGTATTTCTACACCTGTTGGTGAGTCTATTCTAGCTGAGAGAGTCTATCGTGATTGTACCATTTCCGTCAATCACAAGAACACCATGGCTGACTCAGTTGAGTTAGATATGGTAGATTTTGATGTCATTCTAGGTATGGACCGCTTCATGCCTGTTATGCCACAGTAGATTGTAGGGATCGAGTTGTTAAGTTCTAATTTCCTAATGAGCCAGTTTTTGAGTGGAGGAGTAGTCCAGCAGTGCCTAAGGGTCATTTTATTTCGTACCTTAAGGCGAGAAAGTTAGTTTCCAAGGGTTGTGTCTATCACTTGGTCCGAGTTAATGACTCTAGTGTTGAGACACCTCCTATTCAGTCAGTTTCTGTTGTTAGTGAGTTTCCAGAGGTCTTTCCAGATGATCTTCTCGGAATCCCTCCTGAGAGAGAAATAGACTTCGGTATAGATATTCTTCTCGATACTCGTCCTATCTCTATTCCACAATATAGAATGGCTCCAGCAGAGTTAAAAGAGTAGTTGAAAGATCTTCTTGAGAAAGGTTTTATTCGACCAAGTGTCTCACCTTGGGGTGCTCCGATCTTAATTGTGAGGAAGAAAGATGGTTCTCTTAGAATGTGCATAGATTACCTTCATTTGAACAAGGTTACCATCAAGAATAAGTATCCTCTTTCGATAATTGATGATCTATTCGATCAACTTCAGGGTGCCACTTATTTTTCTAAGATAGACCTCAGATCTGGCTATCATCAGTTGAGAGTAAAAGAAAGTGATATCCCTAAGACAGCTTTTAGGACCCGCTATGGTCATTATGAGTTCCTAGTTTGTCCTTTGGTTTGACCAATGCTCCTGCAGCATTCATGGACCTTATGAACAGAGTATTCAAGCCCTATTTAGATATGTTTGTTATCTTATTCATTGATGACATTCTAATTTATTCAAGGAATGAGGAAGATCATGCTAGTCATCTCAGAATAGTTCTCCAAACTCTCAAAGATAAGGAGTTATATGCTAAGTTTTCTAAGTGTAAATTTTTGCTTGAGTCTGTGGAATTCGTAGACCATATTATTTACGGTGATGGAATTCGAGTTAACACTCAAAAGATAGAGGAAGTGCAGAATTGGCCTAGACCCACGTCTCCAACTGACATTGGGAGTTTCTTGGGATTGGCTGGTTACTATAGAAGGTTCATCGAGGAGTTTTCATCTATTTCATCTCCTTTGACTAAGTTGACTCAGAAAATAGTTAAGTTTCAATGGTCTGAAGCTTGTGAGAAAATCTTTCAAGAATTGAAAAAGCGGTTTACTACTACCTAGTATTGACCTTACCAGAGGGTACGCAAGGCTTTGTGGTTTATTGTGATGCGTCTAGAGTCAATTTGGGTTGTGTGTTAATGCATAATGGAAAGGTTATAACTTATGCCTCCAGACAACTTAAGATTCACGAGAGGAATTACCCAACCCATGATCTAGAGTTGGCTGCTGTAGTATTTGCTTCGAAAATATGGCGCCATTATCTTTATGGTGTTCATGTGGATGTGTTCACCGATCACAAGAGTCTTCAATATGTGTTTAGTCAGAATGAGCTTAATCTCAGACAGAGGAGTTGGTTGGAATACTCAAGGATTATGACATGAGTATTCTCTATCACCTAGGTAAGGCTAATGTTTTTGCTGATACTTTGAGCAGATTTTCTATGGGTACTACCGCCCATTTTGAGGAAGACAAGAAAGAGTTAGCAAAAGATGTACACAGACTTGCGCGGCTAGGAGTTCGTTTAATGGATTCTAATGAAGGAGGAGTAGTGGTGATGAATAATGCTGAATCATCATTAGTGTCCGAAGTTAAAGAGAAGCAAGACCAAGATCCTATTTTGCTTGAATTGAAGACAAATGTTCATAAGCAAAAAGTAATGGCTTTTGAACAAGGGGGAGATGGTGTATTGAGGTATAAAGGTAGAATGTGTGTACCAAAGGTGGATGAACTCCAAGAGAGGATCATGGAGGAAGCTCATAGCTCCAGATATTCTATCCATCCGGGTTCCACAAAGATGTATCGTGATTTGATAGAGGTTTATTGGTGGAGTAGTATGAAGAAGGGCATTGCAGAGTTTGTTGCTAAGTATCCGAATTGTCAACAAGTAAAGGTAGAGCACTAGAGGCCCGGTGGTATGGCTCAGAATATAGAGATTCCGGAATGGAAGTGGGAGATGATCAATATGGACTTTATTACTGGTTTACCACGGTCACGCAGACATCATGATTCGATTTGGGTGATTGTAGATCGAATGACTAAATAAGCCCATTTCTTACCGGTAAAGACTACCCATTCAACAGAAGATTATGCTAAGTTATATATTCAAGAGCTAGTCAGACTTCATGGAGTTCTAGTGTCCATTATTTCAGATAGAGGTGCACAATTTACTGCATAATTTTGGAAGTCATTCCAGAAAGGTTTGGGTTCGAAAGTTAATTTGAGTTTTACGTTTCATCCTCAGACTAATGGTCAAGCAGAGCACACTATTTAGATAGAAGATATGTTGAGGGCTTGTGTGATTGATTTCAAGGGTAATTGGGATGATCACCTACCTCTCATAGAGTTTGCTTATACCACTCTAGCATCCAAATGGCTCCTTATGAGGCTCTTTATGGGAGGCGATGCAGATCTCATATTGAATGGTATGAAGTTGGTGAAGCTGGGTTGATAGGACCAGACTTAGTGCATCAAGCTATGGAGAAAATTAAGATTATTCAAGAGAGGTTGAAAACAGTGCAGAGTCGTCAGAAATCCTATACAGATGTTCGGAGGAGAGACTTAGAGTTTGAAGTAGATGATCGGGTTTATTAGAAGATTTCACCCATGAATGGTGTTATGAGATTTGGTAAGTAGGGGAAGCTGAGTCCCCGATATATTGGTCCTTACAGGATATCTAAGAGGATTGGCAATGTAGCTTATGTGTTAGAGCTACCCCAAGAGTTAGCAGCGGTTCATCCAGTATTTCTCATTTCGATGTTGAAGAAGTGTATGGGCAATCCTTCACTTATCATACCTACTGAAGATATTGGTATTAATGATAGCTTATCTTATGAGGAGATCCCTGTTCAAATTCTAGATCGTCAAGTTCGTAAGTTAAGGACCAAGGAAGTACCATCAGTCAAAGTTATGTGGAGAAATCAGTTTGTTGAGGAAGCTACTTGGGAAGCTGAGGAGGATATGAAGAAGAGGTACCCATATCTCTTCGAGTCAGGAGGAATTCCAAATTAAGGTACTAATCCTTTTCTTGGCATTTACTTTAAGTTGACTTGTTGTGTTTACATTTTGCTTGTTGGGTGTTTGAGCTAGATGTTAGATGTTACACCCTTAACCTGCTATTGTAACACCCAACTATTTGAAAGAGCTAAAATTAGAAAGAACCATTTTTTTGGAAAGAATGAAAATCTGAAATTTGGCAAGTATGTTAAGTATGGGTTTTGGGTCAACTTCAAACGACCATAACTCCTAGTACATGATGAGTTAGGTGGCCTAAAAGATATCAAATGAAATGTCTTTGAATTATCTTTCCAACGCCACTGAGTTTTCTCCCGTTTGAAGTTGCGCTGTCCGGATAAGGAAAGTTAATCGGATTTTAGAGGGGTATTTAGGTATTTTCATTACCTAATTAATTTATTTCTTTTTAGTAAGTTATTTGGGGTCTAAACTGAGTTGGTTCAGTTTACGCATTCCAAAATTATGCTAGGGCTTTGAGAGAAGAGTAAAGAGGAGAAAAGGTCAAGATTTCATCAAGATCACATGATTTCGTTGTGGATTTCGCCAAGGGTTGATCCCTAAAGAGGTATGTGAGACTTTCATAGCGTTGGGTTCGTTCACCCACGCGCCAATCATGTTTATTTCAGTGAAATTCATTCTAGAAAGTTGATAGTTGATTATCTTGAATTGTGGTCCCGAAATTGGCTTTCGTTCTTTAGTTAGGATGGGATTGTTGAGTTCTTGAGGAAATCGTGTTGATTTTAAAGTCGTTTATGAGTGGATTCTAGTGTACATGTACTGGGTATCTGAATGTAAAGAGAAATCAAGAAGAAGAATCGAATTTAGGCAAATTGAGGTGAGAAAACGAAGAAGGAAAAAGTCGAGTAGAAACTAAGTACCAGGTCCGCGACTAGGTCCGCGACGCGGACCTGTTCCTCAAAAGTGGAACTTTTCTCTCCACGTCGCGGAGAGGCCGCGGACCCCACTGCCTCAAAAATTATTTTGCGACCAAATAATAAAATGCATCTCCGCATCGCAGACTTGCTCCTAGACAGTGTTTTCTTGACCGTTTCTTATGATTAACTATCTAGAAACACTCCTAATAATCACGAGATCTTTCCTATCATAAATTATAACCTTGAATTCATAATTCAAATTCAAGATATAGTGAAGAGTCAAGTCTTGAGAGTTCTTCGAGTCATTTTAAGAAGTCTTTTATAAATCTTTTAAACTTGTTTTAAGACTTAAGCATTGAGATTTAGAAAGAATAGTGCTGAGTTCATTTTTTTAAATGTTATATGGGGACTATGTATACCTAAAGAGTAAATGTTTTCACATTTAAGATAAGAGGAAGCACCGCTTTCCAAAAGAGTTTTTATGAGTAGTTTTGAGTTCCATCTCTTTTGAGAGATAAGCTTTTTGAGTAATAACCCCTAATCACAAAGAAAGAATTATGTTTTTAAACATATGAGCTGAGTATATTTTGAGAGTAGTATTGAGCACCGATATGAGGACGAGTTCATAATAACTCAAGTCTCCATAAACCATGTAGTCATCGTGGGTAGAAAGGTTCATACTTTTTAGATTATTCCTTAATGCTTTTAGCATAGACTAGTGGATCCACTTAGTTGAGGCGTTCTATATCCCGGCAAGGTATAGGAAAGTTTTGGCAGCGTGGGCGAGATGCTGTATCATCACATAGCTCATAGTGATGGTTGTCCGTTAGAGAAACTCCCACATAATTATATTATACTTTATTATATACAAATTGAGTTGGTATTGTATTAATCAATACATTGAGTTGCTACCTACTGTTTAAATGCTTTATATAAACTGCATCTTTACTGTTGTTTATTTTTGCATTGAGTTGAGTATCCATGAGTTGAGTAAAGCTGAGGTAAGTGTTTCTTTCATAATTCAGTTCAAGCTTATGTCATGTTTAGTTTTCCCCTCGCATGCTCGTACATTCACTGTACTGATACCATTTGGCCTGCATCATTTTATGATGCATCTACAGGTAACCAGGATCAGCATCCAGTGCTTCGTTGATCCAGTTGAGCACTCATAGTCAGTTGGTGAGCCTTCTTGCTTCCGGAAGATTCCCTTTTTATTGCTTTGTAGAACCGTACCCCACTCACGATACTTATAACCTGGATTGTATTTTTCAAATGATGTATTTTATAATTGCGTAATTTAAGAAAATTGATGAATTGAACTTTTTCATTTTTACAAAATCGACTGAATTCGTTAGTTTTAATATTTTCCCTCGCCAATTAACGAATGGACTCTGTCTATTTCTTATGAAGCACTTGTATTATTCTTTTTGTAAGTTGTCACTTGTAATTATGAACAATTGTAGCCAAAAAAGATTGTATTTAGCTATGAATTTTTTTTGTAGCAAATAGTTGAATTATTCACTACAAATTTTAAGTCGTCGCTATTTAACACCTTACATATTTTGTGACAATCATTTTTTGTCACTAAATCACAGATTGATTAGAGACAATAAAATCTTTGTCACCAATTATTTATATTATTAGTGACGAAAATAAATGTCATAATTAAATCTAAATTTTTATAGCTAAAACTTATAATATTTAACTACGAACTCTAATTTGTCGATATTGTAACAATATATTTTTTTAGATGAATTTTTTTTGTGTCCAAAAATCAATAAATTGAAGAAAAAAAATAATTTGTCATGAATTAGATACATTATTAGTGACGAAATATTGTGTCACCGATAACTTTAAATTCGTGACTAATACTACTTAACAAATGGCGCCAATTAATTTTTTGGTGGAAAACTTTAGTGGACAAAACTTTGCTACAGATTTTTATGTTTCGTCACTAAAAGTATGTGTCTCATATATTTAAGCACGAAAAGTAAATTTTGTCACCAAAAGAGAACAATTAGTGAAGAATTTGATGTCGTAGCTAATAATTTTGTAGATATATATCATATTTGTTGTAGTGTATGGAGTTATTTTTCTAAAAATGAAACTTTTGTGTCAAGAGGCACCATTTAAGCATCACTTGAAATCATGGAATGCTTAGTTTTTACCGATGTAGAGGGAATTTTCCCTTTATGGCGGTCTCGCTATAGTGAGATGTAGTCTGCTATAACAGGGGGCTGCAAGCGGTAGCCTTCCACCTTGGCCAAGTGTTGGATTTTTTCTCTAAAATGACTTTTCCTCACATATTATGAGTACTAAACCTATTTATTTGTAAATCTTGAAGGTTCTACCATTAAATGATTGTCAACCCAGAACAAGCTCTACGTTACGCAAGGTTTCTCGATGAAGCTAGTTGGAAGATATACCATGACTATCGAAGGACAAACTTTTACTTTGAGAGGTCTTTCCATGCATAATGTGGCAGAGAAAATTAGTGTCTTCCATGCTCGGATTGAAGAGTTCGGTTGGGACCATTGGTGGAGGCTCTCCCTTCCGCGTGTTCCATCTAGGTAAGGGAGTTATACCATACTTCCTACCGTTCTTTGGGATTCCCCCAACCCTACCATTTGTATCTAAGGAATGGATGTCCTCGTGGATGCCCAGACTATCAATAAGGGGCTAGGAGTACATGAAGTTTCAACTGTTATTTATGAAGCAAAACTCTGGGGAAAGAACATGAAGTTGTTGGGGGATAACTGATGTACCGCGGATTTACGGTACTTTTGATGCTTTAAACTTGGAGTTTTCTATGCGTATTAAGCATTTGTAAGTAGATGTGATGGTGTTTTGCTTGGATTTTGCAGGAAATAGGCTTCGGAGAGGTTGGTACTGAAATGTTGCAGCAGTAGTAATTTTTGATGATTGATGACTCAACCTACGAGTCGTAGTTACTTCTACGAGTTGTAGGTAGAAGTTGTGGTTTGAAGTACTGTTTTTTGGAGCTAAGTGTAAAATGACGGACGATAATGATAAGTCGTAGTTACTTCTACGAGCCATACATATGAGTCATAGAAATATTCAGAGAAATTGAGCTTCAGTAACTTAATGACAGTTAGACAAGAAGGGTTGTACAAAGATCTATGAGCCGTAGATCATGCCCGTATAAATTGCTCTCAAGATGAAAGACTAACTTCTGACTAGCAGAGGGTACCTACGAACCGTAGGAACTCCTACTATTCGTAGGTACCAAGCGTAGAAATGACTGTCCAAGCCGAATTTCATTAGATTTCCTTTTCCTACTGTGTTTTGAATTTGATGTCCATAAGTATTAGTTGTAATTTTCATTTTTTGGGTGTTAGACAATTTGTTACTTTTTCTTTTGGCTTTGAGAATTAACTTGCAAACATTTTGAGCATTTAATTCTTGAAGTGTTGGTTTATAATATTGTTTTTTGTTCATCAATTAAAGATTCCGGATTTCATCTACCCTATTTGTAAGTTCATGATTTATACTATTAAGCTCAGTCTGAATTGTGATCGCTCAAGCATGAGTAGCTAAATTCACAACTAGGGTTGTGGGAATCATGAGTAATTAAAAAAGTAGACCTAATAATTAAGTAATTCTTAAATAGTATTTATGCATGCTTTTTAACGGGGTGCAATGTTAGAAATCTTCTTATTCCTACTTGCCCGACCAAGGGAGTAATGAATGGGAAAATAGATTAAACAACAGAGATTTAGCGTTTATAATCCGCTATCTAATAGACTAATCCAAAGATGTGAGGGCTAATCTGGGGTCAAGGGTAAGGGTTAGTAAAGCATACACCCGTAGACCGATCAAGTTGCGTGGTGAAATTCCCTGCTTGGACGACCAATCACTTAGAAGATACCTAACTTACCGACTCAGCATGACAAACACTAGATAAGGGTTACTATTATAAGGTTTATTGCGTTAAGAACTAGTGGGGAACACATATGCCCTAGTTTCATCTTATATTGATCTTACAAATTGCGAATCTTGTTTACTTAGTTACTTGTTACTAAAAGAAATCAATCATTATTTTGTGTTACAAAATCTCCCTTTTTACGAAATAATCTGACTAAAAGTACAATCAACAGTAAATTGGTCCAAGTCTAGACCATATTCCTCGTGGGATCGACTCAAACATTTGCTAGGTTCTTTATTTGACATTGACCGCTTATACTTCTTTGGAAAAGTGTAATTTGGGCGTATCAATAACATTCAACTATACACCTTAAAAATCTATATATAGACTATCATTAACAATATATAACCCAAAAAGTAGTTGGGGTCTATCTCATAGGAAATGATTAGAAAGAATTTTCTGTACGATGTGATATTAAGGACTAGAAACTTCTAAATCAATCAAAGTTATGCATGAATATTGAATGATGGGTTTTGATTAACAATTCGATTTTGGTTAACAAAACGTTAACAATTATCAGAATCAAGCTTAAGATAAGAGGTTTTCACAAATAAGAGATAATTCTTAGGAGTGTGTGTAAATGGATGCTAATTTCACAAAATGGGTAAATTCAATTACTAAATCAGTTGGTTGTCAATGGGTAGGCTAAATTTACAATAATGACAATTATTTGTGAATGAACCATCATTTCTCTTGTGGGTTATATTAAACCCCAACATGTGCAAGTCTATTAAATGAAATAAATAAAGTAATCATCAGCTATCTCTTCCACTCTAGAGATCTTTCACAAGGTACACTAGTGATCTAAGCTAAATAAGAGTTAGCAACCTCAAATTATAAGCTAAACAATAAAGAGACTGTTGAACCCATATCAAACCAACATTGTATTAAGCAATTAACAAAAATCCATATGCTAATTAATCATCCATTACAAATGCACAGCCCTAAGACTATGGGTTTAGCCAATCATACTGAAAAATATATGAAAATTACCAAATTGATTGTCCATAGTAGCTAATTGATTGAAACGATAATGAAAATGTAATTCCAAATATTCTTCGATCCCCAAAATCTCAAGTACAAGATAATATCCCAAAAGCATAACCTTCTACAGTATAAAATATTCATAAAGCGTAGAGTACTTTTCTCTCTCCAAAAATGGCTACTTATACATTTTCAGAAATCTTCACAAAAATACCCTTTTGGGAAAATTCGACAACTCAGATCGTGTCCGTCGAATGGATGGCAATGCATCGGATTTTCCTCTCAATAGCCAAGTCAGCCTTTTAGAGTTATTCTTGTCCTTCAGATCTCAGTTACATTTAGCGACCTCGATGGAGACCGTTGAGTAGATTCGGTGAGTTACCGAATGAATTGTAGATCGCCGACTTGGCCTAATTCCTTGAGCATAGTATGTTGATCTTTTTGGTGATCATGGGTTCACTTTGGGAACTACCAAGTGACTTAGGCAATCAACAACTTTGCCAGTCTCTTATATTTTTTTTATGTATTAGACTTCTTTTGCTTTATTTTATCCTCATTTTGTCCTTAAGCTCTCATAATTTAAATTCAAACAGATTTGCATAAAAAATGGTCATAAATCTTTGACTCATCAACACCCTCAACTTAAAATTTTACTTGTCCTCAAGTAAATCATGAGATAAATAAATTCAACAAATATGTGTACAAATAATGCTTCTTGAGAGCTAACACGCACGCATTATCACGAGGCTACGTTCAAGGTTTGCAACTTCCAATTATGAATCAAAAGCCTCAAGCAATGACTAGTATTTATCAACTAAAGGACGTGCTCATAAAACTCACTAAGAATGCAAATACATGCTCAACAAAAGTGCCTAAATGTCCTCACATCAAGGATGATTTCATGCTCTCACATACCACAAGTCAATTTTCAACTTAGGAATTTAAACAATTTCTCACACTCACAAAGAGAAAAAAAACATCTATGATTATACTCATATGTTTGCCCATATTTTCCAAATGATCAATAAATTAGTTCCCACAAGATCTCAAAGTTCTTTCAAGGTTTGTAATGGGACAATTTTTGGAAGTCTGAAGTCAAAAGGGCAAAAATATTGAGCAACATTTCTAAAGGGGCAAAAAAATTGAGCAAAATTTCTAAAAGGGCAACCAAATTGAGTATGAAACCAAAAGATCAACATTTGGATGGAGTTGTTGACGGTGTTAAATTCTATGTATAAGGCTCATGTCAGAATATGCCTTGTAAGGCTCATGTAAGATTGAGCCTTACAAGGCTTACTTTGACATGAGCCTTTCCTTTTAAAAAAATAGCGTGGACTTTAAAAAATAAATAATAAATCTTCTTCATTATTTATTCAATCATTTTGTTGAAGCTCATGTCAGAGTAATCCTTGTAAGGCTCAATCTGACATGAGCCTTATAAGGCTCATTCTGACATGAGTCTTACACAAAGAATTTAACACTGTCGACAGCTCCATCCAAATGTTGCCCTTTTGATTTCATACTCTATTTTTTCCCCTTTTAGAAAGTTTGCTCATTTTTTTCCTTTTTGGCTCCGAACTCCAATTTTGCTATATAGTGATTCAACCTTCTCAAAACATTCACACTTCCTTACTTCTTTCCCGCTATATTTCATCATTTTGGACATGAACTCTCACTCAATTTATTTTGTAACCACTTTTTATGACTCAGCTAATTAGGAACCCCTTTTATTGAAAAAAATTAACAAAAACAAGAAATCATATTTACACAACACACTATAAACTTTTTTTTATATAAAGGAGTGATGTACTGTGAATTTACAGAACTAATAATGTTTTAAACTTAGAGTTTTGCATATTACTTAGGTATTTTTAGTAGGTTTGATTGTATTTTTGTTTATGTTTTCTGGAAAATAGGTTTTTGGCGGTGGGAGCAAAGAATTCAGTGAAGTAGCAACTTTTAAAGACCTATGGGTTGACCTACGAGCCCTAGGACTGACTTGTAGATGAGGACAATTGATTTTGAAGCTAAGTATGGGAGCACGAGGCTGGACTATAAGTTGTAGATGCTTCTACGAGCCGTAGAAAAGATCAGAGATTTTGAGCTCCAATACTGGACTACAATTTGCCAGGAGGGGTCGTGCAAAGGTCTACGAGTCGTAGATCATGTATGTAAGAAGAGTCTAGATGAATTTTGAAGAAGTTGCATTCTACGAGTTAGGTATACGAGTTGTCGTTTTACTTACGAGCCATAAACCAGGAACCGTAGACGTGACTGTCAAATCCAACCTTTCCTATATTTTCTTTGTCCATTTTATTTAGGATTATACATCTATAAATAGTCATTTATATATATTTTTTTAGATCTAGACATTTAATAATTTGGTTTTTGCTTTAGAGAATTAAATTGTGAAATACTTTTCCATTTTCATTCTTGAAATCGTTGGTTTATATTATAGTCTTTTGTTCTTCAATTCAAGATACCCAGAATTCATCAATTATTCTTGTAAGTTCATCATTTATCTTAACTCAATTAATATGAATTGTAATCAAACAAACATGAGTACTAAATTCCACAACTAGGGTCGGGGGAACCATGAGAAATTAACAATGTAGACCTAATAATTAGTAATTCTTGAATAGTATTTATGCATGTATTGTATTTCTCTTTGATTTAATTGCTCTTTAACGTATGGATATGTTAGAACTTTCCTTATTCCTACTTACCGAACAAGGAGGTAACGAATGGGAAAATATATTATACAATGAAGATTTGGGGACACATCAACCCTGATCTAATAGCTTGACCTAGGCCAGTAGATAGTTAATGTGGGGTCAAAGGTAAGGGTTAGTAAAGCATACACCCGTAGACAGACCAAGTTGCATGGTGAAATTTACTTATGTGGGCGACCAACCACTTAGGAGGTACCTAACATACTGACTTTGCATGCTAGACACTAGACTAGGTTACTACTATAAGGTTTACTGCATTATGAATTTGTGGAGAATACAAATACCCTAGTTTCATCTTCTATTGATTCAACAAAATATTCAATCCTGCTACTGTGTTTTGAGTTCCTACAGTCAGTAAATAAAGCTTCAGTTGTACAACCCCCCCTCTTTACAGAAATAACTCGACTTAAAGTACAATTAACAATTAATTAGGCTAAGTCTAGACCTTATTCCTCGTGGGATCGACCCTAACCTCTGTTAGATTCTTTATTTGAACAACGACCGCTTATACTTCTTTAGAGAGATGTAATTCTGGCATATCAAGGGGTTCCATATTTTATCCAATCAACTATCGAAATGAAAGTTATGATATCCACTTTTAGCTCATTTTTTCTTCACTATCCTCTTTCCTTACCACACCCCTAACTTAGGCTTTTGGCTTAAGTTGGCTTCCAATCACAATCCAATACTTCAAGAAGGTCTTGGATGAGAAAGAAAGGTAATGATTCACAACGGTTTGGGGCTGAGAGTTTACTTCTTCTTCAAAGAAAAGTTCAAGATCAAACGGGGTAAGGATGGTTCACACACTCACAAGGTAGTCAAAATGAAGGCTGGGAGTTTACTTCTTCTTCAACGAAAAGTTCAAGCTCAAATGGGGTAAGGATGGTTCACACACTCACAAGGTAGTGAAAATGGAGGTTTAATCAATAGTTTCACTCTCAAGAATAAGGCCTATGATCACTTCTCGTGTTTACCAATATCAATCCATAGAATCAATAAGGAAGGTTCTAGGTATTTACAATGCATGAAATTTAAGAAAACCTCACCGCACATGGAACACATACACAACTCTACGACCCTAGCTTCCGTGAAACGATCATTGCAAGTCTTACAACTCGATATTCAACTAGTCAATACAAGAAGCTCAAAATTTATGAAAGTATTATACAACTGAAATTGAACAAATTTACTTTTCACCAACATATATCTCATCAATAACACTATTCGATTTAAAGATATTGACCACAATCAATACTCAAATATTGAAGACAATAATGCACACATTCACACACAAGAATCAACCAATCTTTGGAAATAAAAATGGAGAAAACCATTTTACTATTAACAAAACAAAAAGTTAACTACATCATCATCAATTTAAAGTAACAACCCAAAAGAAACTAATGTATCAAGAGTCGAATTATAACCCAATATAACAAAGACACCTCTCAGCCATCAAAAGAAATATGCATTGTCCTCAATACCATACAAACAATGTAAAATCATAGAGAGAGAGAGTATAAGAATCCCCTTGTCCATCTAAGCGTAAGGAGAAATCTGTCCTGCTTGTGCGACCTCATCCTGGGCATCACTGTCTGGTGCATAGCTAGAATCCAAGGGTGGTGCAATTGGGTCCTATGTGGGATGAGACCCAAAAGAACCAATCATGGAAAAGTATCTAAGGGACTCCTATGTACCATCCTGGAAAAGTGTCTCATACTGGTCTACTAAATCAGCATATGGATCAACCTAGACATCCGCACCCTACACATCAGCCACACCTAGCTCCTTCTCATCAGTCTCGAAGGTCTCATACTCATCACCAACTATAGGCTCAAAACTACCAATCAAAGGTATCACGATAAAAAGTACACCCTAGACATGACATGGAGAATAAGACCCCGAAAGATCCTAAAATAGCCACTTGACATAAGTAAGATGTAAATGAAATACAACAAGTGAGAATAGGCAACATAAGTCTCATATCATAAAAAGAATATGAACATAAGTGTGGAAATCTAACTATGTTTGACATAGCCTTTCTAAACATCATAAAGGTGGTTGGGACGTAACTCATACACCACGTATAAGTCTAAAACTAAATACAACCAAATAAGAGAAACATAAATGGTCTTGTCCTCGAGTCATGATGATTCACTAATCCAAAGTTCTAGTAGATAAAACCAAGCAGGCCACGAGCGGGAGGAGGAGTGACAAACCCTATATTATGAGACAATATAGGCACAAATAGTACGGTGCATGTACTAAGTATGGGGAAATGCATAAAATGTAAAGCATGATAACATGGTGGATTTAAACATGTTATGCAAGGCCAAGTAAAACGTGGTAAAAACTTTTGTAAGAAAATCATAAATCATATATGAGGTCAATGCATACTTAAAATCATTTGAGAAGCTCTCATAAAACCTTTGTAGAAAACATAGTTCATTTTGTGGGATATTTATCTTTAACTGACAAGAAGACCATGTGATATATAAGATGGAATTTGATATGATCCTCACACCGAAAAGGGAAATCTACTTTCCAAGGAAGAACTCCATCATATGCATTCGTTATAAAGTGGATCCACTAGCTTAGGTCATTTAAGACAATCCTATTGGGGCGCGTAGATAAGGGACAATGAGGTTGCTTCTAGATATCTCTACTAATGGGAGAGCCTCCATCTCAAAGTCCTCTCGGTACTAAGTAAATACCAATGGAAAAGACATAATCTTAATCATATCAAAATACTTGAAAAGGCACAATTAAGACTACCAATCCAATCATAAGTTCATATTAGAGTATTTCCTTCCAAATCATGATTTTATAAACTTATTCATAATAGACACTTACCTTTCTAACCATCTAAATCATGATTCCTTCCAATTGTGAGAAAACCTTTCACAAATAATTGACACTTGACCTTAAAAGCATCATGTAGTCATAAATCATTCTTTTCATAAAACATACATAAATCCTTAATCAGATTCCTGATCATAGTTCATAAGTTCATAAGCTTTGTTCATAATTCATGTTTATAAATTAGGCATAGGCTCAGTTCATGTGAAATCAATGAAAAATCATGAATTGTATCAAATCATGCATACTAAGATTGAGTATAAGTAATTGAATCATAATGAAATGAACCTATGTAAAATCACGTGAAACCCTAAGGGTCTATTTGGGAAGCCATCAGGTAATTGGAATTGGAGTAATTACCAAGATAGTAATTACCAGCCTAGTAATTACACAATCTAGTAATTACGATGTCATGTTTGTTTGCCACAGTGTAATTACAGTGTAATTACCAATGTACTATTTGGATGCACAATTGCAATTATAAGATTAAATTAACTTTAACAATAAAAGTTAATTATTCAAAATTTGTATTAGAAAAATAAGAAACTTTACAAATGATATTAAATTAAATATTTAAGATATATATTGTCTTTTGAAAATATATTAACTAATAAGCATATATTCTTAACTAATATTATGAAAAATTAATTGATTTATATTTTTCAAATTAGTATATTTCAATTGAAGTAATCATAAAAACTAAAAAGTATAAGATTTCTATGAACATCATGAAATACATGTTTGACAAAAAAGATTAATATTATAAATAAAATGTCATAAATTATTAAAATGGTTAGCAACAAGATAATCTATCAAGTCTAACTAAAAAATAAATGACTTGCAATGTGAAGTCTCAAATCAATACTACTAAAACAATTGAAACTGAAAATATAACATAAGTTCTAAATTCAAAAATAAATTAGTCTTATGTCAAATTTCAACATAACATACATAAATATGATTTAAAAGAAAAAGCAAAACGTAAGTCTATAACCTTACTCAAAAATGAATTCTACTTTAATTTAAAAATTAAAATACTATCAAAATTATGCCAATAAAGAAACATGGCATAAGAAGTAGATAATACAAAAAATTGTATGGAATCACATGAAGGAAAGGTTGAGAATGGGAAGAAAATAAAATATAAAAAAACTAAAAATTAAACTTTTAGAAAAAATTAGAATAAAAAAATAAAAAATAAATAAAAATAATGGAAATAAAAAATTACTCAAAATGAAAAAAATATAAATATAAGTAAAAAGAAAAAGTTAAAAAGTAATCAGCTTGTAATTACACCATGAAATTACTAGCAATTCACAGCCCCTCATTGAGAATTGGAGAGTGTAATTACCCCCTGCCAATTACACTCAATTACTTGCTGACCAAGTAATTACTTGGCCAAGCAAACATGTCAAACAAAGTAATTACATTCAATTACACCAAATCCAATCACCATGGTGACTTTCCAAATAGTCCCTAAGAGAATTGGATGAAATTGAATTGGAGATTGAGATTTTTATGGGACCCGATGGATGAAAAGAATCCTTTGGTGGATTCACATATACCTTGATAATCAAAGACTTAAGAATGCAAGGATAATGAGATCTTGAAGCTTGAAACCCTAGTTCTTCACCTTGGAGCTCTTGAGAGATTTTTGGAGAAGAAGACTTGACAAATTTTGGGAGAATTGAGTGAATGAGGGGATTCAGGCTTAGTCTAACGAGTAAAAATGGTTATAGGTGATAACACTCAAATTAACCTAGAAATAATTAAAAGAGTAAGAGGTTGTAATCAATAAAAATACTCAACTAAAAGCAGTGTTGTATCCCACAAGGAGTGATTTGAGGATAAGAATATAGAGATGAAATTAAAATGCAACTAATTCGTTGTAGCAATTAAAGCAAATGGGTGGATAATTCCACCAAATTTAACAAGGAATTTTTGGATTCAATTATCACAAGTTAGCTAAAACGGGGATTAAGACAATGAATAAATGATCTACGGATGTGGGGGTTGGTATTGATATCAAAGAGGGGTACAAATGCTTTCTTGATCATGCTAGACAACCATGGATAATCTGGGTAATCTTTAATGACACAAATCTTCTTACGATCTCAAAACATCATATCATAGAATCTCCTTTCGGTCTCATCTATGTGAATTCCAATTCAACCCAATACCTTACTAAAATCTGTCTTTCAAGTAGATTTGGAAACTAGAAGTGAACGACAATCTCTCTTTCGAGCAAACCAGAAGAATCAAATCTAAATTGCAAGCATCAAGTTATTTAACCACTTCAATTGATCTCTTTCGAGCATCAATCAAGTATCTAGACTACGATTAAGTTTTCCACCTTAACTCCTAAATGAACTTCATGACAAATAATCTAAATTCAAGGATGAACAACCATAAAAAAGAGGAAAGCACAGGACCCACTAAATTAAATCAACACTCAACCCCATAGTCACACTCCTAGAATTGGGGTTTAAGTCAATCAAAGTAAAAGAGTTTATATTGATCATGACTCCAGCCATAGAATAGTTAGAAATTGGCAATAATCTTCAATCTCACTTTGAATTCAACCTACAATTGTCAATTACAAAGTTGTTCCAACCATAAAAGCTAATGGAAAAACTAATTTCTTAATATGAAAAAGTTAGAATGATTCAAAAGATACATTTTCTCTCTCCTTAGGGCTATTTATACTTTCCCAAAAATTAATCCAAATTTCCTTCCGTGTCTCACTCAACAACATTAGTCGGGCTCGGCGATAAGGCTCAAATTATCCTAAAAACAAGTAAGAGAATAAGCGGTCGTTGTCAATAAAAATAACCAACTAAGAGTAAGGGTCGAATTCCACAAGAAATGGTATAACGATAAGAATTCATCTAGAAAATTAATAATGCAGACCTATTCATTGTAGTACGTTAAGAAAAATGGATGGATGATTCCACCAAATTTACTAAAATAGTTTGAAGTATCAAGTGCCACATTTAAACTAAAATTCAGGAATTCAAGAAATTAAGAAGTAATCTAATGGTGCGGGGATTGGAATCGATGTCAGATGGGGTTAATTGGGTTGCTCAATAGTGCTAAATAATTATGGATCGGCTGAGCCATCTTCAATGACACTAATCTTCTTTCAATCTGATAGAACCAATTCAGAGAATCTCCTTTCGGTCTCATCTATGTGAATAACAAATCAACTCATTACCTTATGGAACCTCTCTTTCGAGCAGATTTGGGCAAATAGATCTGAACCATAATCTCTTTTTCGAGCAAACCATAGAAATCAAACCTAAATTTCATGAATTAAACAAATTACCCACTCCAATCGATCTCTTTCGAGCATCAATCGAAGATCGAAAATAGGATTAAGTTTAAAACTTGAACCCATGAATTAACCATATGCTAATTAGCCTAAATCCATGAATGAACAGTAATAAAACAAAGCAAAATACAATACTCACTAAATTAAATCAGCACCCAGCCTCATAATTGCACTCCTAGAATTGGGATTTTAGCCACAAATCACAAAAGTAAAGAAATTATACCTATCATGATAGCAACCATGGATGTGATAAAATTAAGCAATTATAATCAACACTCACTTTGATTTCAACTTCCAATTGTCAATTTCAAGAGTGAAATTTAAAACCATAAAACTAAAGATATTTTTCACAAGGTAAGAAGTCTCATACAAAACTATCAATGACAAAAACTACAATGTCAAAAATTCTCTTCCAAAAAATCTTTCCAAAAACTCTCTCATTTGGGCTATTTATAGTTTCCCAAATTTACTGCGTGACTAACTTGGCGATATTAGTCGGACTCGCCAAATAGACTCAGTGGATCATCATATGTTTCTTCGCTTGCCTTTCTTTTGCTTCAGGCTTCAGGTGTTTGAACTTCAGTTGGCAAACTCGATCGAGTCTGCCTTTCACATTTGGCAGATCTACGATTACCACCTTTGTCCGCCTTTTTATAAGCCTTCATTTCTCATCCAAGGGTTATCACCTTCAGCGATGGTCATTTTCTTCATCCTTTAACTTCGGCGAGGCACCATTTCATTTTTAGTTCACCGACCTTCCTTGAACATCTTAAATGGTGAGCGCTGTCACTTGAGGAGAGGTCAGGCCACTTGGGTGATCTGTTTTTTTGGTTAGGCGACTCCTAGTATGGAGTTCATACATCTTTCAATATTTTTGGCCTTTCTTTCATGTATTCATCCTTGACTTGTTCTTTAGCCTTCATAGCTAAAAATCATCAAAATATCATCATAATAGGACATAATTAGGCATTGAGGACACTAATTGTTGAACTAAAACTGTCACGACCCAGGGGTACCCCTAGATGTAACATAGTGTATATAACCCCGAAGGACTCCATACAAGCCACTTAGCCCTCATAACAAGCAATAGAATAATAAGAGTAAAACACATTTCAAGTCTCAAAAAGTTTTTCATAAAAGAAAGCGGAAGTTTAGACACGCTATTACAATACTGAATGAAATAGGGCCTAGCCCATACAACATGTTCAAAAGGAAAAGTACATGAAAGAAACTAAACATAGAAATTACGTCATCGAACTATGAGGACTCACCAAGCTCAGGGAAAACAATCAAGTCCAAGCTCTAGCCACAAGAATGATCACCTCGAGAATCGAACCCTACGCTTGGGAAAAATGCAGGCAAAAGTAGTTGTTAGCACATAAATGCACTAAGTATGATAGCTATGCATAAAAACACTTGAAACATGCAAAAATGAACATTTCATTTGAAAGCATGCAATTTACCAAGTTAAACATTCTATAAAAATTTTAGAAATCATAAGTCATAAAATATAGGCAATATAAGTCGTCATCATCATCATTAAAACCTTTGGAACTCATATACAAAACTTCTTGAGTAACCATAGTTCATTATTCATATTCTTGTTCTTGTTGTGGGAATAAGCCTTAACCGACATGAGACCATGTGAGCTATAACATGATCACCCTGTGTTTGTCCTACTTGTCTAAGGTAGAACCATGTTTTGTTAGCTTAGGTGGATCCACTAGCTAAATATCCTACGGGGCACATAGTTTATGGGATGAGGAGATTGCTACTAGAAACCCGGACTCAACTTGCGTAGAAGGCTTCCATCTCATGAGACATACTTGGGAAGCCCGGACTCAACTTGCGTAAAAGACTTCCATCTCATATTCAATATCCACTCGGTGCTAAGCATTAATCCCACTTAGTACTTATTAAGTCTTGACTTAACTCATGTTTCATGGAAGGATATCCTTGACAATCAATCCAACTTAGTTCATTAGGATAGCTCTTAGATCATGGGTGAGAAAACCTTTCACCTTTCATGTCTATATGTAAGTATTAGATTCAATTAGGTGAGAAAGCCTTTCAACCTAGAACCTTCATTATGTGAGAAAACCTTTCACATTATGTTCATTATGTGTTCATGAGAATAGCCTTTCAATCAACACAACAACAATATCATAATCATTGACACTTCACTCTCAAAGTGTTCTAAAAGCATTTACATAGATTTAATAAAACATGCATAATCTCACACTTTGCCCTTTCAAGGTTCAAAGCTTACTTTCAATCCACACATCTAGAATTCAAACATTAGATATGGATTTCATTATAATTCATGTGATTCTATCACTTCAGGCATAAATTCATAACATCCATCTTTCATCAACAAAGACCCACATCATAAGATCACAATTGAGAAATATGGGAATTTCATGGGTTCTTGGGGATACATCATAAAAACCATAGGAAATCATCCATTCATGCTTAACATAACATAATTCAACCATTAGAATCAAGTTTGAAAGGAACCCATGACTTTTGAATCAAACCCTAACAATTGGGGATTTCTATATTTTGAAATTGGAGATTTTGAGAGGACTCCATGGATTAAAGCTATCCATGGATGAAAACTACCATACCTTAACCACAAAGCCCAAAGAAATTGATGTGAAAAAGCTTGCTTCTTGAACCTTAGCTTGAATCTCCTCCTTCTTCTTCTTCCTCAAGTTTTCTAGAGAGAGAAATATTTTGAGAAGAGAACTTTTGGGTTTTCTTTTAGATTCTAGGGAGAATGACTTAATTGGGGAAAATTTGAGAGTAAAATGCTTATATACTTTACTAGATGAAGGGTAAAACGACGTAGTATCGAATTTAGGAAACTATGAAAAGACATTAAAGACCGTAACTTAAATTTAGGAGAACTGGACTCTGAGGCTCGCCAAGGGCACTCAGCGACTCGCTAAGTGGACCCTTGGCTCGCCTAAAATTATAGTAGCTCACTCAAAGAGATAGGTCACTTGGGCGATGGGGAGGAGCCCTTGGCGATGCGCCAACCTAAACGGCGAGCACCGACTTGGCTCGCCCAACTTTCCAGCATCTTGGGCCCTCTAGCCAGTTCACTAGGCGACTGTGGCTCCACTTGGCTAATCGCCAAGTCACTTTGGCGATGGTACTCCACTTCGCCAAGTGGATCAAGGGGAGAAATGTTTTCCTACAACCATTTCCAAGGTATTTTAGGCCCTTGCCCTCTTCCATGGCTAGTTACCCCCACACTTAGCCCTAGCTTAGCCTACTAGATTCTGGGGTGTTACAATATCTCCCCCTTGGGAATATTCATCCTCGAATGACGATCTAGACACCTTACAGAAGTAAAGACTTAAGACTAGCAGCCCATCATGCAAGCAACATCATACCAATGCACAAAACCAAGGAGGAAACATCAACCAAGGAGGAAACATCAATTTCAAACTTAAGAACTACATCTAACAACCCATTATGCATAAAATTTCAACATTTCTCATGTTCTTAGGATGAATTACCTTCTCCAAGCTACAAGCATGCTCAACACAATCTAATGGAGCCTTTATGCAATTTACTCTCAAAAAGCATAATTAAAAGCATGTTCATCAATTCATCTCATGAAGCATATAGGCAATTCATACTCAGTGCACAACAACATGAAGAAAATCAATCATATAAACTCACTTTCTATCCAAACATAAATTTCTCATGAACATGCATAGCATATGGAAATCATGGAAAACTCATATAACACACATGACTCCCAAAATAAGAAAAACTCAAGAGGAACTAATTACCTCAATCTAGAATAGGAGTAGAAGGAAAAAGATGAGGATAGTGGGACATCATATCGTCCTCGGCCTCCCAAGTAGCACCCCAACTAGTTGATTCCTCCATAACACTTTTACGGAAGCTATTTCCTTGTTTCTCAATTTCTTGACTTGCCGGTCTAGAATATCTACCGGAACTTCCTCATAGGAAAGACTTTCATCTACTCCCAATCCTTCTAAGGGAATAATGAAGGTTGGATCTCCAACACACTTCTTAAGCATAGAGACATGAAACACTTGATGCATCGAAGCCAACTCACTTGGCAAATCTAACTCATAGGCAACCTTATCAATACGTCTCAAAATTTGGTATGGGCCTACATACCAGGGACTAAGTTTTCCTTTCTTGCCAAATCTCAACACACCCTTCATGGGTGAGATTTTCAAGTAGACCCAATCGTTAACTTCAAATTCTAGATCCCTTCTCCTCACATCGGCATAAGACTTTTGCCGACTTTGAGCCGTTCTCAACCTCTCTCTAATGAGTCGAACTTTCTTAATGGCCTCATAAACCAATTTGGGACCTATTAAAGCAACTTCACCCACCTCAAACCAACCAACGGGAGACCTATATCTTCTACCATACAAGGCCTCAAATGGAGCCATACCGATGCTTGAGTGATAGCTATTATTGTAGGCAAACTCTATTACTGGCAATTGGTCATCCCAATTACCCTTAAAGTCAATTACATAAGCCCTTAACATATTTCCAAAGTTTGGATGGTACGCTCCGCTTGTCCATCGGTTTGGGGATGAAAAGTTGTGATAAGCTTAACCTTAGTGCCAAGACCCTTTTGGAATGACTTTCAAAAATGTGAAGTGAATTGAGGGCCACGATCAGAAATAATGGATAACGACACTCCATGCAACTTCACCATTTCTCTTATGTACAACTTAGCATAGTCCTCCGCCGAAAATGCAACCTTGATGGGAATAAAGTGAGCCTATTTTGTCATCCGATCTATAATAACCAAATAGAGTCATGTTGTCTCCGGGTGTGAGGCAAACCGACAATAAAGTCCATGTTCACATCTTCCCACTTTCAAGTAGGAATACCTATATCTTGGGATAAACCTCATGGTCTTTGATGCTCAACTTTAACTTGTTGATAATTCAGGCACTTAGCCACAAACTCCGCAATGTCCCTCTTTATCCCGTTCCACCAATAGACCTCCCGCAAGTCACGGTACATCTGATGGCTCCCGGGTGAATGAAATACCGAGAACTATGGGCTTCCGACAAGATTTGCTCTCTCAAGTCGTCAACATTAGGAACACATAAATGGCCTTGGTATCTAAGTACACCATCCCCCCCTTGGAAGAAAGCCTCAACAAATTTCTTAAGTACCGTGTCAACGGATTTCTTAAGTACCGCCTCCTTCAATTCAACCAAAATAGGATCAAGGCCTTGCTTAGATTTCACATCCACCACAAAAGACGATTTGGACCCATTTTGAACCATGACACCATCCTTGGTGGAGTCCACTAATTGAAAACCTAATCGGGCCAACCTATGAACATCTCGAACCAACTCTTTGTTATCATCATCGATATGAGCAACACTACCCATAGACAACCTACTAAGAGCATCCGCTACCACATTTGCCTTACTGGGGTGATAAAGAACACTCATGTCATAATCTTTCAATAGTTCAAGCCACCATCTTTGGCGAAGATTCAAATCCTTTTGACTAAACACGTATTGTAAGCTCTTATGATCTGTAAACACATCAACATGAACTCTATATAAATAATGTCTCCATATCTTCAAGGCAAAAACAACCGCCGCTAACTCAAGGTCATGGGTAGGATAATTCTTCTCATGGATTTTAAGTTGCCTTGAAGCATAGGCAATCACTTTACCATTTTTCATAAGCACACATCCCAACCCAACTCTAGAGGCATCACAATACACCACAAAATCATTTGTACCTTCCGGTAAAGTCAACACCGGAGTGGAAGTAAGTCTATCTTTCAACTCTTGGAAACTTTTATCACAAGCTTCCGACGAAACAAACTTAGCCTTCTTTTGAGTCAAAGCCATCAACGGAGAGGCAATAGAAGAAAACCCCTCAACAAATCTCCTATAATAACCGGCCAAACCCAAAAAGCTTCTAATGTCCGAAGGAGTTAGATGTCTAGGACAACTCTTGACCGCATCCGTCTTCTTAGGATCTACCTCAATACCCTTATTAGAAATAATATGACCAAGGAAAGCTACGGACCTAAAACAAAATTCACACTTGCTAAACTTTGCAAAGAGTTGTTGGCCCTGAAGAACTTACAACACAATCCTTAAATTGTCCACATGCTCATTCTGACTCCTTGAATAGATCAAAATATCATCAATAAACACGATCAGAAACATGTCAAAGTATTGCCTAAACACTCTATTCATCAAGTCCATAAACGCCGCCAAAGCATTAGTCAAACCAAACGACATCACTAGGAATTCATAATGACCATACCGAGTTCGAAAAGCCATCTTCGGAATGTCATTTTCTATCACCTTCAATTGGTGATAGCCCAATCGAAGGTCAATCTTAGAGAAATAACATGCCCCTTGAAGTTGGTCAAACAAATCATCTATCCTTGGAAGAGGATACTTATTCTTAATTTTCACCTTGTTCAACTGACGATAGACTATACATATACAAAGAGACCCATATTTCTTTCTAACGAACAATACCGGAGCACCCCATGGAGAGATACTCGGTCGAATTAAACCCTTGTCTAACAGATCCTTCAACTGCTCTTTCAACTCCTTTAACTCACCGCGGCCATTCTATATGGAGGAATTGAAATAGGTTGCGTGTTTTAATGTTTCAAGCACACCTCTTCCAATTCTAGGTGCAAACGATCGTTAGTCAGTATAAAACCCAACGAATAGTTGGAGTCGAACCCACATGGAGTGGTATGTGTCTAAAATTTAGTTATGAGGTACAAACATGTTCTAAACGGTTATAGGAATGAAAATTATCGAAATCATACAAATAAATCTAAAGAGGTGACAACGAATGTCAGATGGGGGTTTTGATTTGCAGGGAACAAATAAAACAACAATGAAAACAGGGGAAAATAACAATAGATAGAGTAATTCTCGGGATGTGATCGTTTACAAGCTAATTATGCTATATGGGTAAATGAAATCTAACAATGGATTGCTGAAACACTGTGGGTAGGCTAGGCTTTAAGTGTAATAGTTTTCTCTCAAACAACTATTACGGTTCAAGTGATTTCTTTCGAACATGAACAAGCTTAACAAGGTAATCAACCCACAACCTTAATACATCCACTCTCTCGAGCTAGATGGGCAGGATTGGACTCAAGATTCACTCTCTCGAGCTGAACCCATGATGGCCCAATACCCACAAATGATTAATCAAAAAGTTTTGGTTCCAAAACCCCTTTCTCAAGCAAGCTAAGAACTCGAAAGTAGAATTGCATTTGTAACTACAATTCAAAATTTCATCATCAAACAACAATACCCATACAATAATTAGACAAATAAACACATGATCACACCCCAAGAATTGGGGTTTTAGCTATACATCATAAAAATAGAGAAACGATTACCAAATGCATTAGCCATGATCTGGGTAAGAGTCTCCAAGCCTTTCCAATGATTTCTAAGAATGTAATTCAAATACCCACTTTCCAAATCCTCCAAAATTATACAATTCCAACTCAAAAATTCAGAGAAAACTCTAAGTCCAGAATGGGAACTGTTCAGAACTGCGACTGGAATATCAGAATCTCTTGAAAATTACATTTAAAATCCAATTTATAGTTTCCCAAAAAATATCTTGAAAATCCACTCAACGACTTAAGTTGTGCCATGCCGAGTGGGTTGGCGATCCGCCGAATGTCCTCTTCTATCGCCAAGTTGCATTGGCCTTCAGCATCTCCAGTTCTGTAACTTTGGGCGATCCTAGTTGGTGTTGCGGAATCAATCAGCGATCCGCCGACTGCCCACTTCTGTCGCCAACTTGGTTTTTTCCAGGGCTGGATTCTTGACTTCTTCAACTCTTTAGTTCTTTTTTTTTGCCTGGTCATGTCCTTGCCTTGCTCTTTAGCCTTCATAGCTGTAAATCGACATTTTAACATTAGTTTAGAGCATAAAATAGGCATTTGAGGACACATAAGCTATTAAAACAAAGCCCAAATGAGTCGAAATCTCGGACTCATCAACACCCCCAACTTAAACTTTTGCTTGTCCTCAAGTAAAACTCAAGATCAGCAGTTCAATAAGGATGTCTACAAATAGTGCTGCATAAGACTCAACATAAATGCGCACAACAAGGTTCAAATTACCCATACAATGATCAATTGTGCACTGAAAGTTTCAAATTGTGACTCACCATCATCAAGAGTACTCAAGCTCACAATGCTTTCTTCAAATGCAAGTTCAAGCTCAACAAAGGTATTCAAATGCCCTCACAACAAAAATGATTCCCTATTCACACAAGATTTCTCATCAATTTAAGGCTCCGGAATCACAGACAACTCTCACACTCACAAAGATGAACACATGCATGACTTCACCCATAGGCTTGCCCTTATTTTCCAATCAACATTCATTTCAGCACACTCAAGATCAAAAAGGTCTTTTTAAGGCTTGTAACGAGGCTAAGCTTAAAGGTATGGTCATTTAGGCTTAGTGGCTTCTACCTTCATGAAGTATGGCCTGAACATCACTTTCCTCCTTTTCTTTAACATTTCAAACATGTTCAAACTCCACCCCATTATTCAACTTATCATGAATCACCGGATACCCCATTTTTCTTCATTCTTTTCACAAACTTTATTTCACAACTCTTTCTCTTTTTCAGTTATTTTCTTGCTTCTTTTTCATTCATTTTTCTCTTCTTTTTTTTTAAAATGGAGAGGTTCCATCTTTTTCACAACGATTCAAAATCAAAAAGGGAGGGGATTTTTCAAACTTCTTGACTTTCCTTCTTTTTCACCACACCCCCAAATTAGGCTTTTGGCCTAAGTTGGCTATTCAAACAAACCATACTTCATGAAAGTTATGGGTGAAGGGATAAAGAGAGGTCATAATTGCTTAAGTTTCTTCCAAGAAAAGGCTAGGCTCAATGGGTGCCAAAATAAGGTTCACACATCTCACGAGGTTGGCCACAAAGAGGTATATTGTCAAATTTGGCTCACTCTTCAAAATTCTTGCCTAAGATCATTTCAATTGTTCGCATCACTCAGTCAATCGGAGTAACGGGGCAAGTTCTAGGTGTCCTCAAATGCAATGTTCAAGATAATCTTACCACACATGGCATTTATACCAATATCAAACAAGACTTCACACTTTCTAGCTAGCGTGCAATGTTCATCACAAGAGACTCATTCGACAACCGGCTAGTCACAACGAGATGCTAAAAGTTCACATATTGCCTATGTAACTTCGTTTGCTTCATCACAGCCGCATATTCATTTTGTTCAATTAGGAGCACCATTCAAGTCATCGGTATTGACCACAACCGACACTCAAATTTGCACAAGAACAACCACATTCACACACAAAAGAGGTGGAAAATTTTTAAAATTTGGTTTAAAACCGTTTTCAATCAAAACAATGGGCCACAAGCTAAAACATCGACAACACAATTCAACAACCAAGATATATATATCAAAACCAAAAAGGCCCAATGTTCACAAAACAAACAAAAGAGGTAGAAATGGAAATACCTCACCCCACCAAACAAAATAAACAGTTGTCCTCAAATGCAACTATAACAAAAACAGTGAATAAAAAGTAACAGAGAGAGAGAGGTAAAAATAATCCTGCCAGACTAAGCCTGAGGTGAAGTCTGCATCGCAGTCACTCCATCTGTCTGGGCATCAGTGCCTGGGGTGGCATCAACCTTGGCTCCACTGGAGCCCACCATCGATACATCTCTTAGAGAGGCCTGAATAGCTGAATCTACCATAGCCTCTTCTAAATCAGTCAGGCCCTCAAAAATAGCCTGCTCATGCACACCAAGATGCTCCTCATCAGTCTTGGCCTCGAACTCAACAGCAGCAACGTTAGCCCTAGTCTCACCTCCGGTAGTAGCCGGAGGCACATCATCACAGGGTGGAATATCTACGCTCGGGTCATCGGGGATCTCCACAGTCCCAAATAGCGAAGTAAAGTCTGTGGACTTCAGCTGGTCCACATCCTTCCTTAGACCAGTAATATCAGCCTTCAAGGCCGTCACCTCCTTAGAAGCTCTCTGTCCTCGCTCACATACCACTACTCTCACTGTGAGGACATCAATAGAAGTCTTGAGAGGCTTCAATGCAACAATAATAGCTCGCTCAATCATCCAGGGAACCTTGGCCTCTAGCCAGGAAACACGTACATCAGCAGAATGAACTAGGTTCCCCATCTTGAGAAGCATGGCCTGGGTGATCAGAGGCCGGGAGGCAGAAGTACCCGCAGCAGATCTAAGGGGTGGGGGAGCAGTAGAAGAACCAGGAGTGTCTGAAGGATCGGAGATAAAATTACCTGAAGGCCCAGTGGCCGGAGTAGGTAAAGATGCCTCTGCAGGTAATGCATCAAGATCAACCTCTGGGGATGTGTCCATGGAGCTGCTCTCCTCCTATCAGCCTCATCCCGTGTGTACTCAGCCTCTATACACCGGATGTTGGTAGAGGAGGTAGGTGTGATCTGAACATCCCTCTTCTCAAATCGAGGAACACCGGCTCGAGGACATAATTCTGTGATCAATACAGGGAATGGAAGAGATGTCTAGCTGGGGCGGCATGTCACTATCGTTTAAATTGGTTCTAGCCAAGCCTGCAAAACAACGGGGAAACACTTAGAACAATTTCCAAAAAATTGCAGAAAATAGTTGGCAGAAAGACTCACCGAACCGTTCGGCGAGTGGCCGAGTTACTTTGGCGAGCCAGATCAGGCTCGCCGAAAGTACCAGCGTAAAATTTTTCAAAACTCAAGACAGGTCGGTGATGTTCAGGGCCATTCGGCGAATTATCGAATCCAATCGGCGAACAAGAAGTAGTCCGCCGAAAGTTACAGTGCATTTTAGGGATTAGGGGCGTAGAAAGGGCTATCAAGAAGGATTTTTGGCGAGTCGCCGAGTGAACTCGGCGAGTACATGCGTATCGCCGAAAGTTACAGACTACAAACCAACAATTTGAAGAAATTAAAGTCGATCTAGGGGGACTTTGCAAGTTTTCAACCCCTATCTTAAAAATCAAGCCCGCAGCCCGCGAATTCAAAATTAAACACAAACACCATTCAATTAAGGCTTGACTGATTAACGTTTCAAGCACACCTCTTCCAATTCTAAGTGTAAACGATCGTTAAGCAGTATAAAACCCAATAAATGAGTTGGGGTTGAATCCCACAGGGAGCGGTACGTGTTCAAAGTTTAATTAAGAAGTACGAATGTGATCTAACTAGATATAGGAATAGAAATTATCGGAAAAAAACATGAAAAAAATCAAAGGGGTGACATTAAATGTCAGATGGGGGGTTTTTGGTTTGCAATTATCAACTACAATGCAGTCACAAACAATTTGATATAAGAGTAAGGAGAGGAATTCTCGGGATGTGATCGATTATAGGCAAATTTTAATATATGGGTAATTGAAACTACTAGTAAATAGCTAAATATCAGTGGGTAGGCTAGACTATAATTGAAATAGTTTTCTCTCGAATAACTATTCCACTTCAAGTGATTTCTCCCGAACATCAACAAGCATAGCAATTAAGAACAACCCATAACCTTAATACATTTTCTCTCTTGAGCAAGATCGGTAGGATTGGGTTTAGGATTCACTCTCTCGAGCTGAACCCAAATCAACCCAATACTCAAACCATTAATCAAAAACTTTGGTTCTAAAACCTCTCTCTCGAGCAAGCTAAGAACATAAAATTAGAACTGCATTTGCAACTACAATTCATAAATTAAACCTCAGCTAATGATTAAACCCACTTCAATATAGCATTTAAACTAGTAATTAACAACACCCATAAACTAATTCAACCCATAATCATATGATCACACCCCAAGAATTAGGGTTTTAGCCAAACATCATAAAAGAATAAAAACGGTTACCAAATCGATCAGCCATCAACTGGGTAATAGTAATTAAGCCTTTATAATGCTTCAATTTGAAGAAAATTCAAAACCCACTTGCAAAATCTCAAAATTGAATCTCAAAAAGTTTTCAAGTCTACTAAGAAACTCTCCCAAAAACTCCAGAGAAAATTGTTCTAAACTTAAAAGAAATTAAAAGCTAAAAAGAACTCCTCAATTTACAGTTCAAAATTCTATTTATAGTTGCCGAAAATTAGCCACGAAAGGTCATTGGGCGATATAAGTCGGGTTCACCGGGTCGTTCGGCGGTTCTCTTCTGTCACTTTTTGCATTAGCTCTCAGTATCCTCAAGTCCTGTAACTTTGGGCGATCACTCTTGGCATGGCAGAACTGCTAGGCGATTCACCGACTGCCCCTTTTCTGTCGCCGACTTGGTTTCTTCCCTCAGGGCTGGCACACTGGAACTTTAGGCGGTCAAAATGTCCACTCAGCGTTTCGCCGAGTGCTCTTGGCGATCATCAGGCTCGTCTTTCTTCACTTCTTCAGTTTGTTTTGTTCCTTTTTGCCGGTTAGTGTCCCTGCTTTTCTCCTCAATCATAAACCTGAAAATCAAGCCTTTAGCGTCAGTTTATGGCACAAATTAAGCATTTGAGGACACTAAATCTATATAAACAAAGCCCCAAATGAGTCCAAATTTCAAACTCATCAACACCCCCAACTTAAACTTTTGCTTGTCCTCAAGTAAAACTTAAGATCAGCAATTCAAAAAGGATGTCTCAAATAGTGCTGCATAAGAATCAACATGAATGCACACAACAAGGTTCAACTTATTCATGCAATGATCAACTGTGCACTCAAAGATTCAAATTGTGACTCACCATTATCAAAGATACTCAAGTTCACAATACTTGCTTCAAATGTAAGTTCAAGCTTAACAAAGGTACTCAAATGCCCTCACAACAAAGATGATTCCCTATTCACACACAATTTCTCAACAATGCTAAAGTTCCAGAATCACATACAACTCTCACACTCACAAAGATGAACACATGCATGACTTCACCCATAGATTTGCCCTTATTTTCCAATCGACATTTATTTCAGCTCACTCAAGATCACAAAGGTCTTTTCACGGCTTGTAACGGGGCTGAGTGTCAAGGTATGGTCATTTAGGCATAGTGGCTGCTACCTTCATGAAGTATGGTTTGAACATCACTTTACTCTTTTTCTTTAACATTTCAAATATGCTCAAAATCCACCCCATTATTCAACTTCATATGAACTATCGGATACCCCATTTTTTTTTGCAATTTCTACCACTTTATTTCATAACTTTTTCATTCTTTTTCTCTTTTATCTTTTTATTTTTTATTTTTTTATTTTTTATGAAGGGGTTCCATATTTTTTATCAAAACCATTACTCAAGGGGGGATTTCTCACACTTCTTGATTTTCCTTCTCTTTTCACCACACTCCCAACTTAGGCTTTTGTCCTAAGTTGGCTATTCAACAAACCACACTTCATGAAAGTTATGGGTAAATGGATAACGAGGGATCACAATTGTTCAAGTTTATTCCAAGAAAAGGATAAGGTTCAAGAGGGTTCAAGAAAGGTTCACACATCTCACAAGGTTGGCCACAAAAGAGGTATATTGTCAAATTGTTTTACTCTTCAAAATTGTTGCCTAAGATCATTTCAAGTTCTTGCATCACTTAGTCAACCGGACCAACGGGGCAAATTCTAGGTGTCATCACACACAATGTTCAAAGTAATCTCATCACACAAGGCATTGGCACCAATATCAAACAAGACTCCACACTTCTTAGCTAGTGTGCAATGTTCATCAGATGAGACTCATTCGATAACCGGCGAGTCACAACGAGATGCTAAAACTTCACACATTGTCTATCCAACTTCATTGGCCTCATCGTAGCCGCACATTCATTTCGTTCAATTAAGATCACTATTCAAGTCATCGGTATTGATCATAACCGACACTCAAATTCACATAAGAACAGCCATAATCAAACAAAAGAGATGGCAAATCAATTTTTTTAAAATTTGGTTAAAACCCATTTCCATTCAAAACAAGGACCACAAGCTAAAACATCCGCACGAATTCAAGATCAAACCACATATATAGATCAACAAAACCCAATATTCACAAACAAAACAGAATCACAAGAGGTAAGTATGGAAATACCTCACCCCGCCGAAAAAGAAAAAGAAGTTGTCCTCAAATGCAACAAAAAAAACAAAGATAACTAATAAAAACAACAGAGAGGGAGGTAAAGATGATCCTGTCTACTCAGTCGCTCCGTCTGTCCGGGCATCAATGCCCGGGGTAACACTCTGAGGATGGGCATCAGTGCCCAATGTAGCATTAGTTATGGCTCCACTGGGCCCAGTCATAGTAGTGTCTATCAAGGAGGCCTGTCGGGCTGTCTCGAATATGACACCTTCTAAGTCGGTCAGATCCTCATAAACAGCTGCATCTCGCTCCTCAAGATTCTCCTCATCGGTCTCGGCCTCAGATTCAGTACCAGGAGCATCCTTCATAATATCATCTCTGGTGGTAGCCGGAGGTACCTCAGCACAAGCTGGAATCTCAGCACTCGGATCATCGGGGATATCCACTGTCCCAAATAGCAAAGTAAAGTCTGTGGACTTCAGATGGTTCACATCCTTCTTCCTCTCTTTCAACACTTTGTTTGACCCTTCAACTTTGTTGAGAATGCGTGAGAGCATATCTTCTGTACGACCACCTTTTGAGTCCTTGGGCGTTTGACGCTCATGGGGTGGGATGTACATGTCCTTGTCACCCTCTCTCTCCTTCCAAGTGGCATTACGATCACACGAATCTCTATCACGGTCTGTCTAGCCCTCATCTCTATTCCAACCTTGATTTTCACCCGGCCTTTGGTAGTTTGGGAGATATCCTCCTCCTTGATTTGCAAGGAAGTTCACTTCCTCATTGTACAACGCTTCAAACTGTGATTCATCGGGGTTAACTCTACAAACACCCACGGTGTTAACTCTCCTCAAACCACTACCCATCACATTTTTTGATAATAAGTCCAGTTGGGTCATCATTTTTGCCATGTTTTGGTCTCTCTCTTGATCCTTTTTGATATGATCTTTGTCATTCTTAAGGTGAGAGAAGACACTTGGTCTTCATGAGTGTGCCATGCCCTATTGATCTTGGTCATTCAATCAAGGAGTTGAGATGCCACTTCATGGGCTTGTTGCATTATACCACCAGGCGCAAGTTGATTAGCAACTCCTTTGTTCACCGAATCGAGACTCCTATAGAAGTGTTGCAGCAGTACATCATTGGGAAGTCCATGGGTTGGGCATGGAAGCACCAGCTTCTTAAACCTCAGCCACGTCTCGTGGATAGGTTCACCTTCCAAGAGTTTGAAACCTTGGATACCATCCCTTAAAGTCATCATCTTCGATGAGGGAAAAAATCTCACTTGGAATGCTGTGGTAAGCTCATCCCAAGATGTGATGGAATTTCTTGGTAACTTAGCCAACCACTTAGTAGCCTCACCCATCAAAGAGAATGGAAACAACCTGAGACGAACTGATTCTTGTGATATGTTCTTCAATGAGAACGGACCACAAACATCCACAAAGTTCCTAATATACTCATGGGGATCCTCATGAGCCAGCCCCCCAAATAATCCTTTAAATTGTAGGAGCTGAAGCATTGTGCTAGTGATGTGGAAAGCAGCGTTTCCTTCAGCCGGAGGTAGACGAATTGCACCTACACCACCCAATTGAATTGGGTCATTTACATCGTTCAGATTTCCAATATTGTCTTGGTGGCCCACTTGGCTACCATTACTCCCGTTGACACTCATCTCTTCTTCTGCTCAGCACAAACAACACAAACACAAACCAAAGCAAGTCGATTCAACTATAACACAAAAAGAACACAATTCAACTTCAATAATAAAATTTCAAACAACACCACTCCCCGGCAGCGCTGCCATTTTGATTTAACATTTCAAGCACACCTCTTCCAATTCTAGGTGAAAATGATCATTAGTCAGTATAAAACCCAATGAAGAGTTGGGGTCGACCCCACAGGGAGTGGTATGTGTCTAAAATTCAGTTATGAGGTACAAATGTGTTCTAACCGGTTATAGGAATGAAAATTATTGAACTCATACAAATAAATCTAAAGGGGTGACAACGAATGTCAGATGGGGTTTGGATTTGTAGCGAACAACTGAAACAACAATGAAAACAGGGGAAAATAACAATAGATAAGGGAATTCTTGGGATGTGATCGTTTACAAGCTAATTATGCTATATAGGTAAATGAAATCTAACAATAGATTGCTGAAACACTATGGGTAGGCTAGGCTTTAAGTGTAACAGTTTTCTCTTGAACAACTATTACGGTTCAGGTGATTTCTTTCGAACATCAACAAGCTTAACAAGGTAATCAGCCCACAACCTTAATACATCAACTCTCTCGAGCTAGATAGGCAGGATTGGATTCAAGATTCACTCTCTCGAGCTGAACCCATGATGACCCAATACCCACAAATTACTAATCAAAAGCTTTGGTTCCAAAACCCCTTTCTAAAGCAAGCTAAGAACTCGAAAGTAGAATTTCATTTGCAACTACAATTCATAGATTAAAACTCAGCTAATGATTAAACTCACATTAAAACAACAATTTCATCATCAAACAACAATACCCATACAATAATTAGACAAATAAACACATGATCACACCCGAAGAATTGGGGTTTTAGCTACACATCATAAATACAGAGAAACAATTACCAAATGCATTAGCCATGATCTGGGTAATAGTCTCCAAGCTTTTACAATTGATTTCTAAGAATGAAATTCAAATACCCACTTTCCAAATCGTCCAAAATTATACAATTCCAACTCAAAAATTCAGAGAAAACTCTAAGTCTAGAATGGGAAATGTTCAGAACTGGGACTGGAATATCAGAATCTCTTGAAAATTACATTTAAAATCCAATTTATAGTCACGCCACGCTGAGTGGGTCAGCTATCCACCGAATGTCCTCTTCTATCGCCAAGTTGCATTGGCCTTCAGCATATCCAGTTTTGTAACTTTGGGCAATCCTAGTTGGTGTCACAGAATCGATCGGCGATCCGCCGACTGCCCAATTCTATTGCCAACTTGGTTTTTTCCACGGCTGGCATGCTGAAACTTTGGGCGAGCTAGAAATGCCACTCGGCGGTGCGCCGAGTTAATCTTGGCGATCGCCAGGACTTCTTTTTCTTCACTTCTTCAGCTCTTTAGTTCCTTTTTTTTGCCTGGTCATGTCCTTGAATTGCTCTTTAGCCTTCATAGCTGTAAATCAACATTTTAACATTAGTTTAGAGCATAAAATAGGCATTTGAGGACATATAAGCTAACAAAACAAAGCCCAAATGCGTCGAAATCTCAGACTCATCATTGCGTATCTGGGAGAAGGTCAATATCGAAGTCTATTTCCCTCTCGAGAGGAATACCGGGTAGATCATCTAGGAACACTTACGGAAACTCATTTACAACGGGGACCGACTCAAGAGAAGGGGTTTCAAAATCTACATCCCTCACCCTAACAAGATGGTAAATGCAACCCTTAGAGATCATCTTTCTAGACTTAAGATATGAAACAAACTGACCCTTAGGCATAGAATTTCCCCCTTCCACTCAAGGATAGGCTCATTCGGGAACTGAAATTTGACCACACGAGTTCTACAATCAACAGAAGCATAACACGAGTGCAGCAAATCCATACCCAAGATAACATCAAAGTCTAACATATCAAGCTCTACCAAATCAACAAGAGTAACTCTATGGGATAAGGAAACAGGACATCTTCTATAGACCCTCTTAGCCACCACAGAATCACCAACAGGAGTAGAGACAGAAAAACGTTCTAACAACACATCAAGCAGCACATCAAACCTCATAGCCACATAAGGCGTCATAAAAGACAAAGTAGCACCAGGGTCTAACAAAGCATACACATCTATTTTGAAAACTTTTAGCATACCGGTGATCACGTCCGGAGAACTCTCTTATTCACCTCATTTTTGGAGAGCATAGAAGCGGTTTTGCTTGGGAGCATTGGAATTTGAACCACTAGGAAGAGCTTTCTTGCCCTCTATTCCTTTAACCTTAAGCATCGGCCAATCCCTCATTTTTGGACCATTCTTTCCACAACTAAAACAACCGTCCGTGTCAGCTAGGCACCTACCATCTTGTTTCTTCCCACACTTCGCACAAATAGGCCTATCCACATAAGATCCACCACTATTACCTCCTTGAGGTTTAGGGTTAGACACCCTATCCTTGTTGACTCTTGGAGGAGCATTTAAGGAACCTTGACCGAAATACCTTTGTTTAAACCTAGGTCGGTGTTGCCCATCAGACCTTGTATTAGAGAAGTTCCCATCACCAGTCCTAGCCCTTTTCACCTCCCTATTCTTTTCTTTGAGTTTTTCTTCCTCCATTTGTTGGGAATGCACCATGAGACGTGAAATATCCATATCTTGGACAAGCTTTTCCGTACGACATTCTTTGACTACCATGTCAAACATACTCATCACAAATTTATTCATCTTAGCCCTTGAATCCGTCACCATAGTTGGAGTTTACTTGGATAGTTGGGTGAACTTTAGAGCATACTCCCTCACACTCATACCTCCTTGACGAAGGTTAATGAACTCTTGCACCTTTGCTTCCCTTAACTCTAGGGGATAGAACCTATCAAGTAACGCTGATTTAAATACTTCCCACTCTACGGGACCCGTCCCTACCGGCCTCCCATCCTTCCATTGATTATACCACACTTGAGCAACACCTTTCAATTGGTAAGAGGCTAACTCCACCGTCACTACCAGAGTCACCCCCATAATAGCAAGTACCTTATAGACCTCATCGATAAACTCTTGAGGATTTTCCTCAACTTTGGAGCCATAAAATTCCGGAGGGTTCATCCTTGCAAAGTCTATCACTCTTGAAGCTGTCGAATTCACATTAGGGTTTACGGGAGCTACAACATCTCTATTGGCTTGAGCCGTCATGGCTTGGGCCAACACTTGAAAAGCCGCCCTAAATTCCACATTTGTCACTTTCTCGGCCAAGGGATCAACCGGAGCTTGAGGAGGTGCCCCTTGATCCACATTGCCTTCCTCATTCCTTCTAGAGAAAGTCCTTCGAGTAGTCATATCTTGTAGACCATCGGATAAGTATTAGAAGAAAGACCTTATAGAGTTAAACTCCATCACACGACTTAAGAGTAATGAAAGAAGTAAAATTCTTAAACATCTTATAGCTTCTCATTCATAAATGTGGCGTGCTTCACACTCATGAACAAGACTCTACTAGACGTGGCTAATGAGACATCATCGTAGAACCATTCTAAATCTTATGCTCTGATTACCAAGTTTGTCACGACCCAGGGGTACCCCCTAGATGTAACATGGCGTATAGAACCCCGAAGGACTCCATACAAGCCACTTTGTCCTCATAACATAAGCAATAGAACATTAAGAGTAAAACACATGTCAAGTCTCAAAAAGTTTTTCATAAAAGAAAGTGGAAGTCCAGACACTTTGTCTCAATATAGCCATCTATTACAATACTGAATGAAATAAGTCCTAGCCCATACAACATGTTCAAAAGGGAAAGTACATGAAAGAAACTAAACATAGAAAATCCATCCTCCAACCATGACGACTCACCAAGCTGGGGAAAACAATCAAGTCCAAGCTCTATCCACAAGAATGATCACCTCGAGAACCGGACCCTATGCTTGAGAAAAATGTAGGCAAAAGTAGGCGTTAGCACAAAAACGGACATTTCATTTGAAAGCATGAAATTTACCAAGTTAAACATGGTATAAGATTTTTAGAAATCATAAGTCATAAAACATAGGCAATATAAGTCATCATCATCATTAAAACCTTTGGAACTCATATACAAAACTTCTTGAGTAACCATAGTTCATTAAATATATTCTTGTTCTTGTTGTGGGAATAAGCCTTAACCGACATGAGACCGTATGAGCTATAACATGATCACCCGGTGTTACCCACACCGAAAAGGGTTGTCCGACTTGCCTAAGGTAGAACCATGGATTGTTAGCTTAGGTGGATCCACTAGCTAAATATCCTACGGGGGCACGTAGTTTATGGGATAAGGATATTGTTACTAGAAACCCGGACTCAACTTGCGTAGAAGGATTCCATGAAACATACTTGGGAAGCCCGGACTCAACTTGCGTAAAAGACTTTCATCTCATATTCAATATCCACTCGGTGCTAAGCATTAATCCCACTTAGTACTTATTAATTCTTGACTTAACTCATGTTTCATGGAAGGATGTCCTTGACAATCAATCTAACTTAGTTCATTAGGATAGCTCTTAGATCATGGGTGAGAAAACCTTTCACCTTTCATGTCTACATGTAAGTATTAGATTCAATTAGGTGAGAAAGCCTTTCAACCTAGAACCTTCATTATGTGAGAAAACCTTTCACATCATGTTCATTATGTGTTCATGAGAATAGCCTTTCAATCAACACAACAACAATATCATCATCATTGACACTTCACTCTCAAAGTGTTCTAAAAGCATTCACATAGATTTCATAAAACATGCATAATCTCACACTTTGCCCTTTCAAGGTTCAAAACTTACTTTCAATCAACACATCTAGAATTCAAACATTATACATGGATTTCATTATAATTTATGTGATTCTATCACATCATGCATAAATTCATAACATCCCTCTTTCATCAACAAAGACCCACATCATAAGATCACAATTGAGAAATATGGGAATTTCATGGGTTCTTGGGGATACATCATAAAAACCATAGGAAATTATCAATTCATGCTTAACATAACATAATTCAACCATTAGAATCAAGTTTGAAAGGAACCCATGACTTTTGAATCAAACCCTAACAATTGAGGATTTCTATCTTTTGAAATTGGAGATTTTGAGAGGACTCCATTGATGAAAAATACCATACCTTAACCACAAAGCCCAAATAAATTGTTGTGAAAAATCTTGCTTCTTGAACCCTAGCTTGAATCTCCTTCTTCTTCTTCCTCAAGTTTTCTAGAGAGAGAGATTTTGATAAGAGAACTTTTGGGTTTTCTTTTAAATTCTAGGGAGAATGAATTAATTGGGGGAAATTTGAGAGTAAAATGCTTATATACTTTACTAGATGAAGGGTAAAACGATGTAGTATCGAATTTAGGAAACTATGAAAAGACATTAAAGATTCTAACTTAAATTTAGGAGAACTGGACGCTGAGGCTCGCCAAGGGCACTCGGTGACTCGCCAAGTGGACCCTTGGCTCGCCTAAAATTACAGTAGCTCACTCAAAGAGACAGGTCACTTGGGTGATGGGGAGGAGCCCTTGGCGATGCGCCAACCTAAACGGCAAGCCCCGACTTGGCTCGCCCAATTTTCCAGCATCTTGGGCCCTCTAGGAAGTTCACTAGGCGACTGTGGCTCCACTTGGCTAATCGCCAAGTCACTTCGGCGATGGTACTCCACTTCGCCAAGTGGATCAAAGGTAGAAATGTTTTCCTTAAACCATTTCCAAGGTATTTTAGGCCCTTTCCCTCTTCCATGGCTAGTTACCCCATACTTAGCCCTAGCTTAGCCTACTAGATTCCGGGGTGTTACAAAAAAGGCCTCACCTAAATGTAAATCTACCACTTATCACTCGCCTAGCATATTCAGCGGATCGTCGTTCAGTTCTTTAGCTCACCCTTTTTCAGATTCAGGCTTCAGGTGTTTGAACCCCAATTGGTGAACTCAATAGAGTCCTCCTTTCATGATCGGCGAGTCACTGATTACCACCTTGTTTTCCTAAATTACCTTTCTTTTTTAGTTGGAAATCTGTCACTTTCGGTGATGGACTTAGGTTCGCCCTTTCACTTTTGGCGGATCGCCAATATATTCTTTCTTTGCCAACCTGCCCGATGTTTTAACAATAAACACTGTCAAATTCAGTAATGTTCAACCTGTTTGGCGATCCGCCATTTATGTTAGGCATTATTCAACTAGGAGCTTACACTTTTTTTGGTGTTTTTGACCTCTTTTCCTAGATTCATTTTCTCCTTGTCTTTTAGCCTTCGTATGTACAAAATAGCAACATCTCATTACATAAGGACATGAATAGGCATTGAGGACACTATTTTTTGAACTAAAAAAGGCTCAAATGAGTGAATATCTACCACTCATCAACACCCCCCCCCAACTTAAACTTATACTTGTCCTCAAGTAAATCAAAAACACGATTAGTTCAAAAGGGTGTCTACAATAGTGCTAAATTTTAACTTAACATTCAAGTGTCATCCGAAGAATACTAACAAGTATTTGCAGTAATTTAATCATGCTCAAGAAGCTTCAAATAATGACTAGCTAGTCTCAATGCAAGCTCAAGCTCACTCATGCTCTCTAATAATGAAAAACTATGCTTCAACAAAAGAATTTTAGTGTGTTCGCATCAAAAAAGATTTCATGCTTTCACAAAGCATATAAATAAAGAAGGTAGGAATCAATACAACTCTCACTCTCTGAAAGAGAAATACATACAAGCTTCATTCCATAAGTTTGCTCATACTTTTCAATCATCACACAACCTAATTTAACAAGATCTCAAGGGTATTTAAGGCTTGTAATGGGAGTGAGGTTAAAGGTATGGTCAATTTGGCTCAATGACTTCACCTTTTCAAAGCATTGTTGTACTCATCCTTGCTTCTTCTCAAGTTCTTTTCATTTTTTTTCACTTGGAGACTCAAACCTCAAATTTTCACTCAATTTGTTGGACACCCCGTTTATTATGTCCTATGACTTTCTTTCTTTTTTATCTTTTTTTCTTCTTTATCTAATTTTTTTTATATCATTTTTTATAAGGAGGGGTTCCTTATTTTTACTACAAACCTCAAGGTTGAGCCTCAGTTTCTCTCTTCACTTTCCACTTGATTCTCTTTCCTCCTTTCTTTCCACACTCCCAGCTTAGGCTTTTGGCCTAATTTTTCTATTGAAACAAACCAATACTTAGAAAAATATTTATGGGTGAGAAGTTAGGCACAATTTGTCTCAAGAGGTTTCAACAAGGTTGACAACAAATGGTTTAGGCTTCAATGGTGCCAAGATGGTTGTACACTCAAAAGGTAGTCACAAAAGGTATAAAGTTTGGCTTCCCTCTCAAAATTTTGTAGGCACGGTCATTTCATTCAATCACCAATGCTAGGCAATTAGACTAACAAGACAAATTCTAGGAATCAACAAGCATTCTTTCAAGAATTACCTCACCACACATGGTACTTCAAGCACAATCATTTAGCATTATTCTACAAAATCAAGAATTTTGTGTGCGATGTTCATTGCAAGACTCCCATCCATATGCAGCCAATCAACACAAGAATAAAAAAGATCATTCAAAAATAAAGAAATGTTGATTTCTTCTTGCAACACCTACATCAAACACATTTCTCAACACAAGCACTATCTAAGACATTGAAATTGTACACAATCGATCCTCGAATATTAATGGTGAATTCCCAAGAAATGTGAATCATTTTGAAACTCCAACAGTTTAGGGGGAACTTGATAGAGAGACAAAAAGGAAATATTAAATCACCCAAATAGACAAGGGTTAAGTACTAAAAGTGCCCCTCACCCCATCAAAAAGAAAAAAGAAATGTCCTCAATGCTAAAAGAAAAAAGAGAAAGAGATCGGTTGAGTGGCTCCCCATTAGAAGTGCTTTGATCTAGGTTTCAATTAGGCGAGGTGCTCTTGAGCCCACCTACCTAGTTGGCAGATCGCTGAACGGGTTCATCTCGCCAACTGTGCTTGTAGGAACCATGAAATTTCTCACCTCGTTTGGTGAACTCGATGATGATTGCCAAGATTGATCAGGGAATCAACAAAATATGCCACAGATAATCCAAAGTGACAGTGCACTTACATGGAAATTCCACCCAAGAAGCATTTGATTTAATTTTTCGACACGACGTGGATATTCTCTCACACATCATGCAAGTACACCACTTCAAGAACTCTCATATCACAGTACCCTTCCCAAAAATAAAGTTTCAACCTTTGGTCGTTGGTCTCAAACTGAATGCCTTGAACACCTACAATCTCAATCGCCTCGTTGCCATACACCTAGTCACCTTGTATGGGCCTGCCCATTTTAACTTCAGGTTTCCTGGGAAGAGTTTCAACCTCGAGTTGAAGCTGAAACTCCCGGTGTAGGATTTAGGCGTCATGCTATTGTTTTACCTTCTCTTTGTAAAGTTTGGAACTTTAATATGCCTTCAAGCGGAACTCATCCAATTCAAAGTTGGTCAACACAGTTCTTCAAAGCCATCTCCCAATTCAAGTTTACCCTTTTTAATGCCCATATTACTTTGTGCACCAATTCAATGGGTAAGTGACAAGATTTTCCAAACACTAGTTGATAGGGGGACATACCTATTGGAGACTTGAAAGTTGTCTGATAGTCCCTTAGTGCATCATCAAGCTTGCTTGACCAATCGGTGTTGTTGTTGTTCACTATTTTTGCCAATATGTTCTTGATTTCTCTATTGGACACCTTAACTTGTCCACTTATTTGTGGGTGATATGGTGTGGAAACCTTGTGCTTCTTCCCATACTTAGACAAAAGGGCTTCAAATTGGCAATTACAGAAGTGAGAACCGCCATCACTTATAAAGGCCCTTGGGGTACCGAACCTTGTGAAGATGTACCTCTTTAGAAACCTAATGACACTTCATGCTTCATTGTTGGGTAAAGCCACCGCTTCTACCCATTTTGAAACATAATAAACTGCTACCAAGAAATATTTTTTACCGAAGGAGCTAATAAATGGGCCCATGAAATAAATCTCCTAACATCAAAAAGCTCCACCTCAAGAATTTGTAAAAGAGACAACTCATGTCTTCTTAAAATACTCCCTTGCATTTGACATTACACACATCTCTTACAAAAAATATGTGAATATCGATATAATGTTGGCCAATAATATCCGCATTGCAACACTTTTGAGGCGGTTCAGATCCCTCCATGATGCCCACCTATGGGTGATACATTGCAAGCTTAAAGGATATATTTTTTTCCACCTCTGAAACGCAACGCCTGATAATCTGATTAGTGTATTCCCTAAAGAGATAAGGCTCATCCCAAACATATTTCTTAACATCAATTAGAAACTTCTTCGATAACTATTCAATCTTTCGGGAAACAATCTACACACAATAAAATTTACATAATCAACATACCATGGCATTGAAGTTTGAGACATCTGCATCACAAGTTCATTGGGAAAAGCATCATCAATATCAAGTTCTTCTTCCACAACAGTACCCGACACCAGCCTCGGTAAATGATTAGCCACCTGATTTTCACAACCTTTCCTATCCTTTACCTCGAAGTCAAACTCTATAAGAAGGAGTACCCATTGAATTAATCTTGTCTTAGCTTCTTTCTTTGCCATTAAATACCTAGGGCTGCATAATCAGTGTGCATCATAACTTTTGTATCCAACAAATATGCTCTAAATTTCTCAAAGCCATATACAACAGCGAGCAATTCTTGCTCCATCACTATGGAATTTTCTGAGCACAATTTGATGTCTTGCTAGCATAGTAACTGGGTTGAAATAATTTATTCTTACATTGTCTAAGAACAACAATGAGTTCCACTCCACTTGTATCACACATCATTTCAAATGGAAGACTCCAATCAGGTGCAATTATGATGGGGGATAAGATAAGTTTCTCTTTCAAGCTCACAAATTCCTTCTTACAAATTGCATCAAAATCAAATACATTCTCCTTTTCAAGAAACCTGCACAAGGGAGAAACAACCTTAGAAAACTTCTTTATGAATCGTCGATAGAATTAGACATGGCCTAGGAAAGTTGTTACACCCTTCACCAAGATTGGAGGAGGCAACTTGGTAATGACCTCGATTTTAGCTTATCAACCTTAATCCCTTTCCCAGAAATCTTATGCCCAAGGACTATCCCTTCTTTCACCATGAAATAACATTTTTCCCAATTGAGGACTAAATCTGACTCAACACATAGTTGCAAGACTTTCCCAAATGGTTCAAGAATTCTTCAAATGAATTACAAACAACAACAGAGAAATCATCCATAAAAACCTCCATGGAGTCCTCCACCATATTAATGAATATAGCTAGTATACACCTTTTGAAAGTGGCCGATGCGTTGCATGACCCAAAAAACATTTGTTTGAAAGAAAATTTCCTATAAGAACAAGTGAAAGTTGTATTTTCTTGATCTTTCGGAGCTATAGAGATCTGATTGTAACCCGAATATACATCTAAGAAACAATACAATCCTTTTCCTGCAAGACAATCAATCATTTGATCAATGAACGGTATCAGGAAATGGTCTTTCTCAGTCCATGAATTTAGCTTATGGTAATCCATACACACTCTCTACCAAGTCATTGGTCTAGTGGCCACAAGCTCATTCCGCTCATTTGGGACTTCCATCATAACTCCCTTTTTTGGACACATTAGACTGGGCTTACAAATTGGATATCCAAAATCAGGAAGATCACACTCGCATCCAACCATTTTATGATTTCTTTCTTCATCACTTTTTTTATTGGAGGATTTAATCTCCATTGGTGCTCTATGCTTGGCTTACATCCCTTTATCAAATGAATTTGATGAGTGCGAACTCCTGGAGAAATTCCCACGATGTTCGCAATGGACCACCCCAAGGCTTTGATGTGTTTTTTTCAAAACGATGATCAATGCATTCACTTTCCACTTTTCAAAGTCATTTGTAATTATTACTGATAGTGTATTTTTAGCTCCGAAGATGCGAAGGAAGCACCTTCAACTTCAATTTTAGAGCTTCTATTATGGATGGCTTGATTGGTGGTGCTTCTTAATTGGACAAATCAATATCTAATTTCTTTGGATTGAATGTGAATGATCCAACACCAACAAGGGAAGACACCACTTCATCATAATCACTTATCTATTCTTCATCATAATTGAGTAACACTGAAGCTAATGATTCTCCACTATAAGGTGCCTCCCCAATACTTGGTATGGCTTCATCAATTTGGTCTAGATGAGAGACCACATGAATGTCACTTGGATACTTCATAGATTTGCAAATATTATAATTAACATCTTCCTCATTTACCCGAAACTTTAGTCTTTCTCCTTCAACATCTACCGATGCCTTTTCGGTAGTAAAAAATGGTCTACCAAGTATGATAGGAACTTCCACGTTGAGCTAAAATCCAAAATCAGCTTGAAATACTAGTTTATCCACTTTCAGAAGGACATCATAAATTACCCCCACCGGCCTTTTAATTGATCGATCCACCATTAATAGCCTCATATCGGTAGGCTTTGGTTGTTCAAGCCCAAGTCTATGAAACACCTTCAAAGGCATAAGATTTATGCTCGCCCCAAGGTCACTAGCCTTGTCAAATGTATGCTTTCCAATAGTACATAGTATGGTAAAAGCTCTTCGGTCATCCTTCTTCACGATAGCATTATTGGTCATAATGACACTACAAGCTAGAGGAAGCTCAATACTTTCATATTCTACCAACCACTTCTTTGTGATAAAGTCCTTCATGAATTTAGCATAACCGGGCATCCCAAGCAATGCATCCACAAGAGGGATATTTACCGACAAATCTTTGACTACCCCCAAGAACTTTTTAAATTTCGAACTATCGTCTTTCTTTCTCAATCTTTGAGGGAATGGATGAGTTATTCTTATTGGGATTTTCACTGTTGGAGCCATTACTTCACCATCACTATTGTTTGCCTTTGGATCATTATCATCCTCCTCAACAACGGTTCATCTCCTTGCTTGGGTGGCTCAAAAATGGCAGCCACTTGTTCACCATCAAGTTTGTCAATCAACGGTTCATTATGCAGCAACTTACCACTTCTAGTTATCACCGCCAACACTTGGGTGTCAATAAATGGACCGACAACCATATGATAGGCTGATACTTCTTTCGATCTTGAACACACCATAGCGGCAAGTTGGAGCATTTTCTCTTAAAGTTGCTTAACTAATGATGAATGAGAAGTAACCGTACTTGTGAACAATGAGAAATAACTCTTCATCTCTTGCAACATCACATCGGATCCTTCTACCTTATCAAGAATTTTGTCTAGCAACTCTTCGGTTCGGGTGCTTTCCAAATTGCCTTGTTATCTCTTTGCTTTGGTGATTTTATGTAGTGACACATGATTTGACAATATATGTATTCACGCTTCCACCTTAGCCATGTACTCTTTATGTTCTTTGGCCATGCACATTTTAGGAGGAAATACTTGATCTTCAATTGTATACCAAGCTTTGTTGACTTTCTTTAGTTCATCAAGCAACTTTGTAACTTCATGAAAAGGTTTTCGTATTATCCCTCCTTTAACGAGTTGATCAAACAATGGTTTTGGTTGGTAACCCTGGATTCGAGAAGGGCAAAACAACAGTTTTTCAGGAGTTGCAGGTGCCATCCAACGGAGGCCACCCACGGCCCGTGGATGGGACCACGGATCGTAGGTGTGGTCTGTGGTTGTTAACCCCAACTTTTGAAAGAAGCCTAGAACCACGGCCAGAACAACGGACCGTCGTTGGGTCCACGGTCTATGGTTGGGGGTCCGTGGTTCATGACCCCAAAATGATAGTTTCTGAATCGATCGACGGTTGTGCAGGGTGGACCGTTGGTCAGTCCATGGTCCGTCGGTCGAGGGTCATGATCGGCAGTTATTTCAAGGGTAGTTGGGTCTTTTCCTAATTATTTTATCCCTATACTACGTCGTTTTACCCTTCACTAAAACCCCTATATAAGTATTTTAACCCCCCAAATTCTCAATAGAAATCATTCTCTCAATTCTCTAAAAGAAGAACAAGTCTCCTCTCTCAAATATTTCTCTCTCTCGAGAAAGCTTGAACAAGAAGGATTCAACCTAGGGTTTCAAGTCAAGTCTCAATTCCTCCATTGAAGATAAGCAATTGGCTTTAAGGTATGATAGTTTTCATCCATGGATTCATTCCATTCATGGAGTTCCTAAATTCTCCTATTTTCAAAGTTAGAAATCCCCAATAGATTTAGGGTTTTCTTCAATTGTCATGGGTTCTTTTGATTATTGACCTCAATGATTGAATTATGATCTCTTATGCATGAATTGATGAAATACTATGATTTTATGATGATTTCCCCTATGAACCCATGTGATCCCCATGTTTTCCAAGTTATAATCATATGATATGGGATTTTGATTATGAAGGAAGAGTTTATGAAATCAAGCATGTATTGATAGAACTACATGAACTTATAATGAAATCCATATCTAACCCATGTTTTCTACATGTTGATCATTGAAAGTGGGTTGTGAACCTTGAAAGGTAATTTATTAAATTATGCATGTTCTTTTAAAATCTATGCAAATGTTTTAAGGATGCTTTGAGAGTAAAGTATCAATGATGATGTTGTTGTTGTGTTGTTGAAAGGATTTTTTCATATACACATGAAAGCATGAATGTGAAAGGTTTTCTCACATAAGAAGGTTTCTAAGGTTGAAAGGTCTTCTCACCTAATTAAATCAAAGATTAAGAGCTATCCTAATGAAACCTAGCTTGGATTGGTTATGAATGATACCTTTCCATGGATGACTTATGACTTAACTTGGATTGGCAAGATGATGTGCCCTTCCATGGATAATAAGAACAACTAATAAATGACTATTCCATGGGATTTATGCTTAGCACCGAGAGGATTTTCAGATGGAAGCTCTTCTGTTAGTAGAGGTCGGGTTTCTAGAAGCAATCTCCTTATCCCTTACCTATGTGCCCCCATAGGATGATTATCTAGATAGACATTAGCTAGTGGATCCAAAACTAAGCTAGAAGTTCATGGTCTTTACCTTGGCAAGTAGGACAACCCTTTTTGCTGTGGGAGACACTGGGGGATCATGTTATAGCTCACGTGGTCTCTATGTCGGTTAAGGCTACTTCCCACAATAATAATGAACTAAGGTTACTTCAAGAAGTATCTCACATGTGTTCAAAGGTTTTAATGATGTTAGCTTGCATTGACCATGTTTTATGAATCGTGTTTTCTAACCCTCTTATATAATGTTTTAGCTTGGTCAATTGCATGTCATGAAATGTCATCTTTTAGCATGATTTAAATATTTTATGCATGGCTATCATACTTGGTACATTGTTTTGTACTAACGCATACTCTTGCCTACATTTTCCCAAATGTAGGGTCCGACTATCAGGTTTCTCAGTTTCATGGCTAGTGGGTGATTGCGAGGTTTCCGAGCTTTGGAGAGTCCTCATACTTCGAGGACGGATTCTCATTATTTTCACTTTCTGTCTTACTTTCAGTTTTGGACATTATGTATGGGCTAGGCCCAAATTTCATTCTATTGTACTAGATGGCTAATGAGATAAGTGTTTTAGACTTCCGCTTTATTTTATGAAACTTTTGGACTTGAAATGTATTTCTTCAACTCTTTTGTTCTATTTATTATGTTATGAATGTTAAGTGGCTTGTATGGGGTCCCTCAGGGTCCTGTACGCCATGTTACATCTAGGGGTTACCCCTGGGTAATGAAAAACTTGGTAATCAGAGCACAAGGTTTAGAATATTCCTAGAATGTCTCATAAGCCACGTTGAGTACAGTCTTGTTCATGAGTGTGAAGCGCGCCACATTTATGAATGACAGGCTACAAGATGTTTAGGAAACTCCACTTTTTTTATTATTCTAAAGTCGTGCGATAGAGTTTAACTCTATAAGGTCTCTCTCCTAATCCTTGTTCGATGCTCTACAGGATATGGCTACTAGCAGAGTTTATGCTAGAAGAAATCTGAGAGAGAATGAGGAACAAACAACTCCTCCCCAAGTTCCTCAAGTTTCGGTCGACCCTTTGGCTGAGCAAGTGACTAATGTGGAGTTTAGGGCTGCTTATCAAGTGTTGGCTCAAGCCAGGACGACCCAAGCCAATAGGGAGGTTGCAGTTCCTGTGAACCCAAATGTGGGTACAGCGGCATCTAGAGTGAGGGACTTCACTAGGATGAATCCTACAGAGTTTCATGGTTCTAAGGTTGAGGAAGATCCTCAAGAGTATATTGATGAGGTCTACAAGGCGTTGATGATCATGGGAGTAACGCTGATGGAAAAGGCAGAGTTGGCCGCTTATCAACTTAAGGGTGTGGCTCATATATGGTACACCAATGGAAAGAAGGGAGATCGGAAAATGCGGGTCCCCTTGATTGGGAGAAGTTTAAGGCCGCTTTTCTTGATAGGTTCTTTTCCCTTGAGATGAGGGAATTAAAGGTGCTTGAGTTCATCAACCTTCATCAAGAAAGTATGAGTGTGAGGGAATATACTTTGAAGTTTACACAATTATCTAAATATTCTCCAACAATGGTTGTCAATCCTAGGGAAAAAATGAGTAAGTTGGTTTTGAATGTGTCTGAAATGGTGGTTAAAGAATGTCGTACCGCCATTTTCATTAGTGACATAGAAATCTCTCGTCTCATGGTTCATGCTCAACAAATAGAAGAGGAGAAACTTAAGGAAAAGTCTAGGGAGACTAAGAGGTCTAAAACCGGTGATGGTAATTCTATCATGCAAGGTCCGATGGATATGGTCATCCTAGGTTTTGATAAAGGTTTTTCGGTCGAGGTTCCTCCAATTCTCTTCCTAAGTTCAACAAAGATTGGGTGTCTAACCCTAAGCCTCAAGGTGGGAATGGTAGTGGATCTTCATTGCCTATGTCTACTTATGCTAGGTGTGGAAACAAACACGAGGGTAGGTTTCTAGTCGGCACATATGGTTGTTTCAGTTCTGGTAAAAGTGGTCATAAGATGAGGGATTGCCCGATGCTTACGACTATCATAAGCATACTGATAATAAGTGAATAAAATGTAAACTATGCGGAAGCTTAAAACAATAGTTAATTGAAATATGGGGAATACCCAATACTGATCTGAATATAAAGATACTAAGAATTTAGTGATACTGAACAATCACTCAAAAGATAAAGCTGAATCTAATACTATGTCTGAAATAAGCCTCTAACTAACTAGAGATGATGGGACATGCCCCTAGCTAACTCTAGTAAAACTGAAACTAAAATGAAAGACTGAAATATAAAGAACATGTCTATCATCCTCGAAGAATGAGGACTCACAAATGATACTACTGAATACGGATCGCGAACCGATCTACATGTGATCTGGATGTTGAGTACCTGAACCTACATCATGAAAGGATGTAGCGCAGAGTATGCGTCAGTACTTGGAATGTACTGAGCATGCATGATAGGATAAAGTTGAAAAAACATATAAGTGAACAAAGCATGTTGAGCAATGATATTATCTGAACATGATTAATATACTGAAAAGATACTGAATATGAACTAAACTGAATGCAATGACCAAGTACATATCATGCTGAAACTGAATACTGAAATATAACTGGGAACCTAGTTAATGCACTATAGTCTGACTGTGGGGGCTACTAATAACCGACATAAAACCACGTGAGCTAACGTGGAGTCCGATGCATACGCCCCATCGAGAAGACAAAATATACTTTGCGAAGGGTATAGAGGCATGTCTGGCGTGATCACTAAATGTAATGCCCACAGGGGGGGGACTTATAAACCTACGGGACACGTAGTTCTGGGACTATACGGGTACGCTGAACCCTAGTCCACTCGGTCTAAGCCTACTCCCAACTAGAAATCTGAACAATATATCATAACTGAATTATACTGGATAGCTCAAAATTCTGACATGCTAACTGAGAATGCAACATTTATAACTGAACATGAAACATTCAAAATCTGAGGCATGTATATCTTTTTAAACTGACCTAGCTAGTGTAGTTCATGAACTAAACGAATCTACACAACTAGGGTTCTGAATTTCATGCAACGAACTAAGCAACAGTGTTACAATAACATGATAATCTAATTTGGAACATTCTAACAGTTAAATCACAACATTTTCTAAAGTTCAAGAAAACCCTAAGTCTAGATAATATGAAGGAAATCAAGAATCTTACTGAAATCTAGGGACATAGTGGATGAAAGGAACCCACTAGTGAAATCCCATATACCTAGTGATGAATTTCACGGAGAAATCTTTCTATTTCAGGGCTGGAACTGACGAAAACTTGCTGCATTCTTGGAGAGGGTTTGGTCGACTGTTTCTTCTCCTTTTGCCCTAGTTTAATCAATTTTTGGTGAATGAATCGCTTAGGGTAAGTTCTGATTAAGTTATTAGGCTTAAACTAACCAAAACGACGTAGTTTAGGTGTCCAACGCATAGGGGAAAAGACCGAACGACCCTGACTTAAAACTACCGACGCCACTGATGGCCCTTGATCGATGGACCCTGGACAGACCGACGGTCCATCCTGGCAGGGCGTCGACTGGCGTCTGGGAGCTGGAAGCTAGGGGTCTGAACCATGGCCTGGACCACAGATTGTGGTCCCACCTACGGCTCGTGGGTCCTGCCGTTGGTCGACCCTTGGCCGAAATTTTCTGGGGTTCTGGGGAGGGGGTTGCAGGTTGCCAACCACGGACCCCACCTACGGTATGTGGGTCACCCTACAGTCCGTAGGTGGCACCCGTCGGTGGCTCCTGTAACTTCTGAAAAGTTTGCATTTCTATCCTTTTTGAATCTGGGGTATTACATTATCTCTCCCTTGGGAACATTCGTCCTCGAATGAACTATAAACTAGATAAATATGGAGGGAAAGAGCTGCAATCCTTGCTATTAAGTACTGGAAACAAAAATTTGACTGAACTGAGTTCTAAGGTCATGCAAATACGCTGAAGATGCAAGACTAACTGAAAGAACATGCTACTAAGACTGAATTTATGCAAGAATAAGCTGAGAGATTGGAGAGGAACTATTACCTCAAGCTGGAATGGAATCGGCAGGAAAGAGATGAGGATACTTGGCCTTCATGGCTACTTCTGCTTCCCAAGTAGCTCCCTCTACTGACTGACTCCTCCACAAAACCTTCACTGAAGTGACTTCTTTATTCCTCAACCTACGAACCTGACGATTAAGGATTTCAACTGGCTCCTCTTCATAAGTGAGACTATCCTTTACAGCCACACTCTCTAATGGTACTATAGATGCTGGATCACCCACACACTTCTTCAACAAGGAAATGTGAAAGACTGGATCGACTGCTGCTAATTCTGCTGGCAACTCTAACTCATAAGCCAATTTACCAACCCTTTTCAAGATTCTGTAAGGACCTACATAACTGGGACTAAGCTTCCCTTTATTGCCAAATCTCATCACTCCTTTCATAGGCGACACTTTCAGGAAACCTAATCATCGATTTGGAACTCCAAGTCCCTTCTCCTTACATCTGCATAGGGCTTCTGGTGAATCTGGGCTGTCTTAAGTCTATCTCTGATGAGCTGAACTTTTCCATAGCCTCATGAACCAAATTTGTCCCTATCAAGGCTGCTTCACCTACCTAAAACCAACCAACTGGAGATCTACATCTACGCCCATACAATGCCTCATAAGGGGCCATCTGAATATTGGAATGGTAACTGTTGTTATAGGCGAACTCTATAAGAGGAAGGTGATCATCCCAACTGCCCTTGAAATCGATCACACAAGCTCTCAACATGTCCTCTAAGGTCTGAATGATACGCTCTGCCTGACCATCTGTCTGTGGATGAAATGTTGTGCTGAGATTAACTTGGGTACCAAGACCTTTCTAAAACGACTTCCAGAAATGAGAGGTAAACTGTGGACCTCTATCTGAGATGATAGACAAAGGAACCCCATACAACCTGACTATCTCACTGATGTAAAGCTTGGCGTAGTCCTCCGCCAAATCTGTAGTCTTAACAACCAAAAAGTGAGCGGACTTTGTAACTCTGTCTACTATTACCCAAATGGAATCATGTTGTCTGCGAGTACGAGGTAAACCTGTAATGAAGTCCATGTTGATCACTTCCCACTTCCATGTAGGAATGTTAATCTCTTGAGTCATACCTCCTGGTTTCTGATGTTCTACCTTAACTTGTTGGCAATTAGGACACTTAGCCACAAAATCTGCTATATCCCTCTTCATGCCATTCCACCAAAAGACTTCCCGTAGATCACGGTACATCTTAGTGGCACCGGGATGAATAGAATATGTGGAATTATGAGCCTCTGCAAGGATCTGCTGCCTCAACTCACCCATCTTAGGAACACATAAACGACATTGATAACGTAGCACACCATCTCCCCCTTGGGAGTAAACCTCTACTTTCTGCTGGTGAACTACACCCTTCAATTGAAGCAAAATAGGCTCACTATCCTATTTTTCCTTAACCTCCGCTACCAATGAAGATTCTGACCCATTCTGAATGATCACACTATCATCTGATATGTTCATAAGGCAAACTCCTAAGCGAGCAAGCCGGTGAACATCTTTTGCTAATTCCTTCCTTTCTTCCTCGACATGTGCTACACTACCCATAGATAATTTGCTAAGATCATCAGCTATTACATTGGCCTTACCAGGATGGTAAATATCATAGTCCTTGAGGAATTCCAGCCATCTCCTCTGACGCAGATTCAACTTTTTCTGGGTGAACACATACTGAAGGCTCTTATGATCTGTGAACACATCTATGTGAACACCATACTAGTAATGTCTCCAAATCATGAGGGCAAATACTATGGCTGCAAGCTCGAGGTCATGAGTCAAATAGTTCTTCTCATGCACCTTAAGCTGTCTCGAAGAATAAGCTATAACCTTACCTCGCTGCATCAACATACAACCTAGGCCGACTCTGGATGCATCACAATAGATCACATAACCGTCTGTACCCTCTGGTAGAGTCAAAACAGGAGTTGTATTCAACCTAGTTTTCAGTTCTGAGAAGATCTTCTCACACTCATCTGACCACTGAAACTTAACCTTTTTCTGAGTCAACTTAGTCAACGGAGAAGCTATGGATGAAAATCCTTCCACAAACCTTCTGTAATAACCGGCTAGACCTAAAAATTTCTGATATATGTAGGAGAGATGGGTCTGGGCCATTGCTTCACTACCGCTATTTTATGAGAATCCACTCGGATCCCTTTGCTAGATACTATATGACCAAGGAAAGTAACAGATTGCAACCAAAACTCACATTTGCTAAACTTAGCGAATAACTGGCGATCTTTGAGAGTTTGCAGGACAACCCTCAGATGAGTCGCATGCTCCTCCTCATTCCAAGAGTAAATGAGGATATCATCAATGAAGACGATAACGAACAAGTGCAAATACTGCTTGAACACCCTGTTCATTAAATCCATGAAAGCTGTAGGAGCATTGGTTAGTCCTAATGACATAACTACAAATTCATAATGACCAAACCGAGTTCTGAAGGCTGTTTTCGGGATATCACTATCTCTAACTCTGAGCTGATGATAACCGGATCTGAGGTCTATTTTCAAAAAGTGACTAGCATTCTGAAGTTGGTCGAACAAGTCACCAATCCTGGGGATAGAGTACTTATTCTTGATTGTGAATTTGTTCAACTATCGATAGTCAATGCACATCCTGAGGAAACCGTCTTTCTTTTTCATGAACAACACTGGTGCAGCTCAGTTGGAGCCATTCTGTAAGGAGGAATAGAAATTGGTTGGGTATCTGGAAGGAGATCAATTCCGAAATCAATTTCTCTTTCAGGAGGAATTCCGGGAAGATCTTCTAGAAACACTTCTGGAAACTCATTTACTACTGGAACTGACTCAAGATTTGGGGTTTCGGAGTTAGAGTCCTTAACCCAAACAAGATGATAGATATACCCCTTGGAAATAATCTTTCTGGCCTTAAGGTAAGAAATGAATCGACCCATAGGCACTGAGCTACTACCCTTCCATTCTAAGACTTGTTCGTTTTGAAACTGAAACCGAACGACCTTGGTTCTACAATCGACTAAGGCATAACAGGAATGTAACCAATCCATGCCTAGAATGATATCAAAGTCTACCATTTCTAACTCTACAAGATTTTCTGAGGTGACTTTCTGAGAGACTGTGACAGGGCAATTTCTGTATACCCGTCTAGCTATAACTGGGTCACCAACTGGAGTAGAGACTGAGAAGGGTTCTGAAAGAGTTTCTGGACTGACACCGAAGTTTACTGCTATATATGGAGTTACTAAGGAAAGAGTAGGCCCTGGATCTAACAATGCATAAACATCTAAGTGAAAGACTCGCAACGTACCAGTGACCACGTCGGGAGAATCTTCCTGATCCTGGCGAGCCTGAAGAGCATACAACCTGTTCTGGCGCTGACCGCCACCTGTACCAGATGAAGCACCATGCTGGATTGGGTGACCTGTTGAAGCTGTGGACTGAGACTTATTGTTGTTACCTCCTTAACCCTATTTATTAGAAGGGCAATCCCTCAACCTATGGCCAGACTGACCATACCCAAAGCACCCTTCCTTCCCTGCAAGACACTCGCCTGGATGGTTTCTACCACATTTTGGATAAGTTGGGTAGGTCCTGCTACCTGAAGCACTCCCATGAGTCTTAGAGCCTGGTGCCCTACCTTTCTGATCCTGTCTAAACCTGGGGGATGGAGCGCTAGTTGATGAAGGTGATGCGGCTAAATATTTCTGCTGAAACTGCGAGCGATTTCCACCACCCGATTTTTGCTGAGAGTACTCATAGTTACCTGTCCTAGCCTTGTTGTTATCCTTAGCCATTTCCCTAAGCTTATCTCCCTGAACCTGCTGAGCATGAGTCATGAGCCTAGAGATTTTCATCTCCTCTAACAATATAACATTTCTGCATTCTGTCTTCACTAAATCGGACACACCATACAGAAACTTAGACATCTGCGCTCTCGAATCAGCAACCATATGGGGAGCATACCTAGAGAGTTGGGTGAACTTTAGTCCGTACTCTTGGACTGACGTGGAACCTTGCCTCAAATTCATGAATTCCTGAGCCTTAGCCTCCCTCAACTCTCTCGGGAAGAACCTGTCTAGAAAAGCTCCAGTAAACCATTCCCAAGTCACAGGAGCAACATCAGTACCCCTGTTTTCCTTCCATTGAGTAAACCAAATGTAAGCTACATTCTTGAGCTGGTAGAATGCCAATTCTAACTTATCATTCCCAATTTCATGCATCACTCCAAAGATCTTTTTGACCTCATCAATAAAATATATTTGGGTCCTCACCAACCTGCGACCCTAGAAACTCTGGCGGATTCATCCGAATGAAATCTCAAACCATGGCTGTTGCTGACCCATTATTAGCGTTAGTAGGAACTGGGGCCTGCTGATTGTTCTACTTAGTCACATTCTGAGCCAAAAGTTGAATAGCATTCCGAAATTCTGCATTCGAAACTTCCTGGTCTGGGGCAGGAGGAGCTGCGTTAGCATTCCTTGCGTTAGCTCTACGAGGAGGCATGATTTGAAATGCATAACGACAAGTTAGAAGGTAGATCATACCCACGCACGATAAGAATAGCAAGAAAGTGAAGTTTTTCCTATAACACTTTGTAGCCTCCCTCTCATTAGATGTGGTGCACTTCACACCCATGAAAATGACTCTACTTAGTGTGGCTTTTCAGACATCCCAGGACTCTTGAACCTAATGCTCTGATACCAAGTTTGTCACGCCCCGAGGCTACCCCCCTTGACGTAAACACGGGACCTAGGATCACGAGTGACCCCAAGCTAACCCTGAGCTGGAATATCATAAGCATACTGATAATAACTAAATAATATGTAAACTATGTTGAAGCTTAAAACAATAGTTAACTGAAAGATGGGGAATACCCAATACTGATCTGAATATAAAGATACTAAGAGTTTAGTGATACTGAACAATCACTCAAAAGTTAAAGCTGAACCTAATACTATTTCTAAAATAAGCCTCTAAATGACTAGACATGCCCCCAGGTAACTCTAGTAAAACTGAAACTAAAATGAAATACTAAAATATAAAGAACATGTCTATCGTCCTCGAACAATGAGAACTCACCACTGATACTGCTGAATACGGATCGGGAGCCGATCTACACGTCACTCTGGATGCTGAGTACCTGAACGTACATCATGAAAGGATGTAGCGCGGAGTATGCGTCAGTACTTGGAATGTACTGAGTATGCAGGATAGGATAAAGCTGAACAAACATATAACTGAACAAAGCTTACTGAGCAATGATATAATCTGAACATGATGAATATAGTGAAAAGATACTGCATATGAATTAAACTGAATGCAATGACCAAGTACATATTATGTTGAAAAGGAATACTGAAATATAACTGGGAACCTGGTCACACTACTAAAAAAGAGGCGAAAAACGACGGCCAAAATTGACGGACTGCGTCGCTTTTTTGATCAAAATCGACAGAAAAGCGACGCAATCAAGTTCGTCGCTTTTTGGCTCGACGCTTTTCAAAAAGCGACAGACAGCGTCGCAAAAAGCGAATTTTTAAAAAATATTTTCTTGAATAATGCGACGCCGTCCGTCGCTTTTTCGTAATTTTTTATTTTTTTTAATTTCCAAAAAGCGACGCAATCCGTCGTTTATTTTCAATTTATAATTTTTTAAAATCTTGAAAAGCGACGGACAAAGAGACACCATCCGTTGCTTTTCTGCAAATTATATTTTTAAAAACCTAGAAAAGTGACGGACTAAAGGACCCCGTCCGTCGCTTTTCTTTAAAAAAATGCAGAAAAGCGACAGACAAAACCACCCTGTCCGTCGCTTTTTCTGCACTTTTTTTACAGCAGAATGTTTCTGCTGCCCACCAGCAAATTAAATTAAATTCAATATCAAATCAATTCAGCCCATTCAAGCAAAAACATACAATTAACATGCTACACAAAATATAAACTAACAAGCTTAATTAAACCTTCAAAAATATATAAATCACAATTTAAAGACTTATAAAGTCTTTCAAAAATCAAAATTAGTTCATAAATACTACAAGATCTACAAAGTTCAAGCATAACTAATTCATAAACAATAATTACGTTTAAGATTTCAAAATAATTAATTATATTCCTTATTAAGTTCAAGTTATTATAAATTAAGTTCAAAGGTCTAATTAAGTTCAAATATATTAAGGTCAATAAGATTTTAAGTACTTCAAAGTTCTAATTAAGTTCAATTATTAAGTTCCAATTAAGCTCAACCAGATTTTAATTTCATATTCTTACTTAAGTTCAAGTTATTATAAATTAAGCTCATAGTTCTAATTAAATTCAAATACATACCAAGGTCAATAAGATTTTAAGTAATTCAAACTTCAAATTAAGTTCAAATTATGTCCAAGCTTAATTAAATAGTTCATAGAGACTACATTTTATCAAAGATTTCTAAAGTTCAACCTAAAAATTAGTTTATAAATTCTACAAATCAAGATTTCTAAAGTTCACAACCTAAAGTTCTAATATCCTACAATAATTTAATATTTCTAAAGTTCACAACTTAAAGTTCTAAATCCTACCATAATTCAAGATTTCTAAAGTTGACAACCTAAGGTTCTAAAATCTTACAATAATTCAAGATTTCTAAAGTTCACAACCTACATCTCTAAAATCCTACAAAAATTTAAGTACTCTAAAGTTCATAATTTAAAGTTCTAAAATTCTACAAAAATTCAAGTTCTCTAAAGTTCACAACTTAAAGGTTCTAAAATTCTACAATAATTCAAGATTTCTAACGTTCACAACCTAAAGTTCTAAAATCCCACAAAAATTCAAGTTCTCTAAAGTTTACAACTTAAAGTTCTAAAATTCTACAATAATTGAAGATTTCTAACTTCACAACCTAAAATTCTAATATCCTACAAAAATTCAAGTTCTCTAAAGTTCACAACTTAAAGTTCTAAAATCCTATAATAATTCAAGATTTCTAAAGTTCACAACCTAAAGTTCTAAAATCCTAAAAAAAATCAAGTTTAAAGTTCTAAAATCCTACAAAAATTCAAGTTTAAAGTTCTAAAATCCTACAAAAATTCAAGTTCTTTAAAGTTCACAACTTAAAGTTCTAAAATTCTATAATAATTCAAGATTTCTAACGTTCACAACTTAAAGTTCTAAAATCCTACAAAAATTCAAGTTCTCTAAAGTTCACAACTTAAAGTTCTAAAATTCTACAATAATTGAAGATTTCTAACGTTCACAACCTAAAGTTCTAAAATCCTACAATAATTCAAGTTCTCTAAAGTTCACAACTTAAAGTTCTAAAATTCTACAATAATTCAAGATTTCTAACGTTCACAACCTAAAGTTCTAAAATCCTACAAAAATTCAAGTTCTCTAAAGTTCACAACTTAAAGTTCTAAAATCCTACAATAATTCAAGATTTCTAACGTTCACAACCTAAAGCTCTAAAATCCTACAATAATTCAAGATTTCTAAAATTCACAACCTAAAGTTCTAAAATCCTACAATAAATTCAAGATTTCTAAAGTTCACAACCTAAAGTTATAAAATCCTACAATACATCAAGATTTCTAAAGTTCACAACCTAAAGTTCTAAAATCCTACAAAAATTTAAGTTCTGAAAAGTTCTTAAATCCTACAATAATTCAAGATTTCTAAAGTTCACAACCTAAGTTCTAAATCCTACAAAGATTTCTAAAGTTCACAACCTAAAGTTCTAAACTCCTACAAAAATTCAAGTTCATATCTAATTTCTAAAATTAGTTTTATATAAACTTCAAATTCAAGAATTTCTAAGTTCAACAATTCAAGTAACCTAATTTCAACTTTCGTATACTATCCAATATTTTTCAAACTTCAAAATAATCTAACTTTCATGTACAATCTAATATTTTTCTAACTTCAACTTTCAAACTTACTAAATTCAAGAATTTCCAAGTTGGAAATTTCAACTAATCTAATTTCAACTTTCATATACTATCAAATATTTTTCTAACTTCCAAATAATCTAACTTTCATATACAATTCAATATTTTTCTAACTTCAACTTTCAAAAATACTAAATTTAAGAATTTTCAAAGTTGGAAAATGCTATTAATCTAACTTCTAACTTCTAATTATTTGTTAGTTCTAACTTCTAATACTCAATTCACAATCATATTAAAAAATCCTCAATTTAAATGAAAACCCTAAAATTAAAAATCCCCAATTCTCTCCCTAACTAACAATAATAAAATATACAAATTAACAATTGAATAACACAATTTAACAAACTAAAACAATATACTAACTTATAACAAATCAAATATTACTAGAATTGAAAAAAAACTAAAATTAAACCCTAAGGCGGGGTAAGGCGGCGACATGACTAGTGCTAGGGGAGAGAAGGGCGAAGACGACATGGGGCGGTGTGGGGCGGCGGCGACACATCTGATTTTAGAGAGAAGGGAGAGAAGAGAGATAAGAAAATGGGGAAAAACCCACTTTTGGTTCAACATAATTTAAAAAAAGCGAAGGACAGCGTCTCTTTGTCCGTCGCTTTTTTAAAAATATTTGACCAACATTTTGACCAAAAAGCGACGGACTAAGAGACCTTGTCCGTCGCTTTTTAAAAATGTTTGACTAGATATTTTGACCCAAAAGCGACGGACTAAGAGATGCCGTCCGTTGCTTTTTTTAAAAAATAATTAATAAAATAAAATAAATTAAAAACGATGGACAGCGTGGTTATTATTTAATTTATAATAATTATTTTTAATAAAAAGCGATGGACGGTGTCTCTTTATATATTAAATAAATAATTATTAATTATATATATATTTGGCGCAAAAATCCGCGAAAAAAGCAACGGACTAAGAGATGCCGTTCGTCGCTTTTTGTAAAATAATTTAAAAAATAGTTATTTTTAATAAAAAGCGACGGACAGTATGGCAAATGTCGTCGCTTTTTGGAGCGACACCGTCCGTCATTTTTTAGCAGTTTTTTAGTAGTGTCAATGCACTAGAGTCTGACTGTGGAGCTACTAATAACCTACATAAAACCACGTGAGATAAACGTGGAGTCCAATGTATACGCCCCATCGAGAGGACCCAATATACTTTGCCAAGGGTATAGAGGTATGTTTGACGTGATCACTAAACGTAATGCCCACAAAGGGGACTTATAAACCTACGGGGAACGTAGTTATGGGACTATACGGGTACGTTGAACCCTAGTCCACTCGTTCTAAGCCTACTCCCAACTAGAAATGTGAACAATATATCATAACTGAATTATACTGGATAGCTAAATATTCTGACATGCTAACTGAGAATGCAACATTTATAATTAAACATGAAACATTGAAAATCTGAGGCATGTATATCTGTTTAAACTGACCTAGCTAGTGTAGTTTATGAACTAAACGAATCTACACAACTAGGCTTCAAAATTTCATGCAAGGAACTAAGCAACGGTGTTACAACAACATGATAATCTGATTTGGAACATTCTAACAGCTAAATCACAACAATTTCTAAAGTTTAAGAAAACCCTAGGTCTAGATAATATGAAGGGAATCAAGAATTTGACTGAAATCTAGGGACCTACTGAATGAAAGGAACCCACTAGTGAAATCCCACATACCTGGTGATGAATTTCACGGAGAAATCTTTTGATTTCAGGGCTGGAACTGACGAAAACTTGTTGCTTTCTTGTAGAGAGTTTGGTCGACTGTTTCTTCTCCTTTTTCTCTAGTTTAATCGATTTTTAGTGAATGAATTGATTAGGGTAAGTTATGATTAAGTTACTAGGCTTAAACTAACCATAACAACGTAGTTTAGGAGTTAAACGAGGTAGTTTAGGTGTCCAACGCATAGGGGTAAAGACCGAACGACCCCTGACTTAAAACTTCCGACGCCACCGACTGCCCCTGACCGACGGACCGTTGACAGACCGACGGTTCGTCCTAGCAGGGCATCGACTGGCGTCTGGGAGCTGAAAGCTGGGGGTCTGAACCACGGACCTTGGTCCCACCTACGGCCCGTGGGTCCTGCCGTTGATCGACCCTTGGATGAAATTTTCTGGGGTTCTGGGGAGGGGGTTGCAGGTGGCAAACCACGGACCGCACCTACAGTCCTGGGTCACCCTATTATCCGTAGGTGGCAGCCGTTGGTTGCACCTGCAAATTCTGAAAAGTCTGCATTTCTATCCTTTTTGAATCTGGGGTGTTACAGAAAGTGTCCTGTCTCCTTGTCCCATAGAGTTTCTCTTGTTGACTTGGTAGAGCTTGATATGCTAGACTTTGATGGTATCCTTTGTATGGATTGGTTGCACTCATGTTATGTTTCTATCGATTGTAGAACTCGTGTAGTCAAGTTTTAATTCCCAAATGAGTTGGTCTTAGAATGGAAACGGGGAAATTCTATGCTTAAGGTCATTTTGTCTCTTGTCTTAAAGATAGAAAGATGATTTATAAGGATTGCATTTACCATCTAGTTAGGGTGAGGGATGTAGATTCTGAAACCCCTACTCTTGAGTCGGTCCCCGTTGTTAATGAGTTTCCGGAAGTGTTTCCAGATGATTTACCCGGTATTCGCCCCAAGAGGGAAATAAACTTCAGTATTGACCTTCTCCCAGATACACAACCTATTTATATTCCTCCTTATAGTATGGCTCCGGCGGAACTAAAGGATTTGAAAGAGCAACTAAAATATCTGTTGGATATGGGTTTCATACGACCGAGTATCTCTCCATGGGGTGCTCCAGTTTGGTTTGTTAGAAAGAAAGATGGTTATCTTCGTCTGTGTATTGACTATCGTCAGTTGAACAAGGTGACCATTACGAATAAGTTTCCTCTTCCGAGGATAGATAATTTGTTTGATCAACTTCAAGGAGCAAGTAATTTCTCTAAGATTGACCTTCGGTCGGGTTATCACCAATTGAGGGTGAAAGAAGATGATATTCCGAAGACGGCTTTTCGAACTTGGTATGGTCATTATGAGTTTTTGGTAATGTCGTTTGAGTTGACTAATGCTCCAGCGGCATTTATGGATTTGATGAATAGAGTGTTTAGACAATACCTTGACATGTTCGTGATTGTGTTCATTGATGATATATTCATCTATTCGAGAAGTGAGAATGAGCATATTGATTATTTGAGGATCGTGTTGCAAATTCTTAAGGACCAACAACTCTTTGAAAAGTTTAGTAAATGTGAGTTTTGGCTAAGGTCTGTAGCTTTTCTTGGTCATATTGTGTCAAGTAAGGGCATTGAGGTAGATCCTAAGAAGACGGATGCGGTCAAGAGTTGGCCTAGACCTCTATCCCCTTCGGATATTAGAAGTTTCTTGGGTTTAGTCGGTTGCTACAGAAGGTTTTTTTAGGGGTTTTCTTCGATTGACTCTCCTTTGATGGCTTTGACTCAAAAGAAAGCTAAATTCATATGGTCTGAAGCATGTTAGAAGAGTTTCCAAGAGTTGAAGGATAGACTTACCTCCGCTCCGGTGTTGACTTTACCGGAAGGGACTGATGGTTTTGTTGTTTATTGTGATGCCTCAAGAATTGGGCTAGGGTATGTGCTTATGCAAAATTGGAAAGTTATTGCCTATGCCTCAAGGAAACTTACGATTCATGAAAAGAATTACCCTACCGATGACCTTGAACTAGCGGCGGTTGTTTTTGCTTTAAAGATTTGGAGTCATTATTTGTATGGTGTTCATGTAGATGTGTTTACTGACCACAAGAGTTTGCAATATGTGTTTAATCATAAGGATATAAATCATCGCCAAAGAAGAGCGCTTGATTTATTGAAAGATTATGATATGAGTGTTCTCTATCACCTCGATAAAGCTAATGTGGTGGCGGATGCTCTTAGTCGGTTATCCATGGGTAGTGTTGCTCATATTGAAGAAGATAAGAAAGAGTTGGTTCGAGATGTTCATAGATTGACCCGATTGGGTGTTCAGTTATTGGACTCTACCAAGGGTGGTGTTATGGTCCACAATGGTTCAGAATCGTCTGTTGTGCTGGATGTGAAAGCCAAGCAAGGTCTTGATCCAATTTTGGTTGACTTAAAGGAGGCGGTGCTTAAGAAATCCATTGAGGCTTTCTCCCAAGGGGGAGATGGGGCACTTAGATATCAAGGTCGTTTGCGTGTTTCTAATGTTGATGACTTGAGGGAACAAATCTTGTCAGAAGCCCACAGTTCTCGGTATTCCATTCATCCGGGAGCCACCAAGATGTACCATGATTTACGGGAGGTCTATTGGTGGAATGGGATGAAGAAGTATATTGTAGAATTTGTGACTAAGTGTCCAAATTGTCAACAAGTGAAAGTTGAGGTTTGTCGCAAGACATTAGCATTCCTACTTGGAAGTGGGAAGATGTGAATATGGATTTTCTTGTTAGTTTGCCTCGCACCCGGCGACATCATGACTCGATTTAGGTTATAGTAGATTGGATGACGAAATCGGCTCATTTTATTCCCGTCAAAGTTTCTTATTCGGCGGAGGATTATGCTAAGTTGTACTTGAGAGAAATGGTAAGGTTACATGGAGTGCCTTTGTCCATATTTCCGATCGTGGTAACCAATTCACTTCTCAGTTTTGGAAGTCTATTTAAAAGGGTCTTGGTACTCGTGTTAAGCTTAGTACGACATTTCATCCCCAAACTAATGGGCAAGCGGAGCGTAATATCCAAATTTTAGAAGACATGTTAAGAGCTTGTGTGATTGATTTTAAAGGTAATTGGATGACCATTTTCCATTGATTGAGTTTCCTTATAACAATAGCTATCACTCGAGTATTAGTATGGCTCCATTTGAGGTATTGTATGGTAGGAGGTGTAGATCTCCTATATGTTTGTTTGAGGTGGGTGAAGTTTCCCTAATAGGTCCCGAGTTGGTACATGAGGCTATAGAGAAGATTCGACTTATTATAGAAAGGTTGAAAATGACTCAAAGTCGGTAAAAGTCATATGTCGATGTAAGAAGAAGAGATCTTGAGTTTGATGTTCATGATTGGGTTTACTTGAAAATTTCACCCATAAAGGGTGTAATGAGATTTGGTAAGAAAGGGAAGCTTAGTCCCCGTTATGTAGGCCCATATCAGATTTTGAGACGTGTTGGTAAGGTTGCTTATGAACTAGATTTTCCTAATGAGCTGGCATCGGTGCATCCGGTTTTCCATGTCTCTATGTTGAAGAAATGTGTTGGTGATCCGGCATCCATAGTTCCCTTAGAAGGGTTGGGAGTTAAGGAGAATCTTTCTTATGAAGAAGTTTCGGTTGAGATTTTAGACCAACAAGTCAAGAAGTTGCTTCCGTGAAAGTGTTATGGAGGAATCAGTTAGTTGAGGGTGCTACTTGGGAGGCTGAGGCCGATATGATGTCCCGATATCCTCATATTTTTCCTTCTACTCCTACTCTAACTTGAGGTAATGACTTCCTCATGGTTTGTTCTTTGTTTTGGAGTCATGTGTCTTAGATATTCCCGTGATTTCTTTAATTATGCATGTTCATGAAAAGCTTAAGTTTTGAGAGAATGAGTCAACTTGATTGATTTCTACTTGTTTATGTGCATTTGAGTATGAATTGCATATAGAGTACATGATATGATGTTTTGAACATGCTTTAGCTTGGAGTTGGCGTTTCCTCCTCGGAAATGTGCATTTATATGATTGCATGCATGATGGGCTGTTAGATTTAGTTCCACCCCTCTTATGATATTTTAATTACGTCCTAGCTTGGAGTGGATATTTCCTCATTGGTTATATGCATTTAGATGAAGTTGCATTTGTAACACCCCAACTTTTCGAAACTCTAATTTAACTCGTACCTTCCTGGGAAAACAAAGAGGGTGAGTAATAAATTAAGAATGATGTGGTATCTCATATTTTAAGTGTTCAAGGGTTGTATCTCAAGTTTTTAAGTTAGGTAAGTTGTAAAATAAAAGTTGGAGAAAGTTATCGTAAGTTCCTTTTAAAATATTTCTCTGAAATTTAGGTCAAATATCTCGGAGGTTTTCTCCCAATATATAAAGACTTATGGGCCCTACAAACTAGAAAATTGAAGGGCTACGAGTCTAGTTTCCAACGCATCAAACCGTTCGTTCATACGACTTCAGAATAGAGAGATATTCACATTTTCGTGAGACTGCGCAAGCAGGCACGTGAGGTGAGTCCCCTAGGTCGGTGGAACTCTTTATATATCTTCTTCTTCGACTTTTCTTCATTTTTTTCAGTAAATAAACAGAAAACTTAGAAAACCCACTTCTAGGATCAACCAAATTATATATTTTCTCGACTTAAGTCCTTGACGAAAGTTGTTGTACGCGTTGAGCTCATCATCATGGTATAATTTGTTTTATCGATTTCATAGCATACCATACTTTGGTGTTGGGATAGCAAGGGTTTGGACATACTTTAAGGTTTTGAGGTGTATTACGAACTTAAGATCAAGGTAAGACCCTTCTTTCATCGACTCTAGTTTTGATAAGCCGCAAATAGCAATTTGCGATGGAAATACA